>PVJS01000755.1:0-116467 GCA_004027185.1 Glis glis
AGAGAGAGAGAGAGAGAGAGAGAGAGACAGGGAGAGAGACAGGGAGAGAGAGAGAGAGATTGAGAGCTGAGGCTGGCCGCGAACCCAGATCCTCCGGTCTCCGCCTCCCAAAGTACTGGGATTACAAGCGTGCGCCACCACACCCGGCATATGTCCTGTTTTAGATTGAAGTATTTTCAAGGCACAAATAACATTAACCCTTGAGTTTTACCTGTATGAGGCTGTTTTTAAAATATACTAATTGTTTTCTAGTGTTAACTTTAAAAACGGGAAAGTTTTTTTTATAAATAAAAGTACACACCCCGAAAACATTCAGACTATAAACATCCATAATTTAAATATACCCACATATCCAAAGTTTTATTCCCAAGAGGGTGGCATTCACACAGCGAGAGTGACTGAAGAAGGCCACTATTCAGAGAAGGTGGGGTTTTATCCCAAACCTAATTAAGTCATATTTCTGGATACCCATTTGGGAGGTAGTAAATTGTGAAATGAGGGAAAGGGACAGGGGTTGGAATATCTTCTTAGTATTCTTTACACAGTCTATTACACTTTTAATATACCATGGTTTATGGACCTGACATGGTTGGTATAAACCAACAGGATGCACAGTAAAGACGCTGCTTTTATTATAGCTCTACAAATAGAGGAGCCGGGTGATGCTAATGAAGAGACAAAGGGACCGTGCTCTACTTCATGTGGTATCCATTTGATGTGAATACGGCAGTCATTTATCATTTCCTAGAAAATCACCCCGTCACAGACTTTCCAGGAGAAAGAATGCTTTTCACCAACAGAGGAAATGGCACACTGGCAAAGGCAAGAGGGATAGCTTTTTAACATTTATTTGAGAGAGGAGAAATCTGGGGATACAGACCCATTGAGTTATGGAGGGCTCTTAGCCGTAAATTATTTCTCTTGGTATGCTTGCCCATGGAGGATGATATCCTATCTTCCAATCTTATTTTTTTCCCCTCAGTACAAGGGATTAAACCCAGGTCTCCCACATGCTAGGCAAATACTCTACCACTGAGCCACAACCCCATCCCTTAGTCTTCCCATTGTAATAGTTTCTTAGTTGTGGTTAAACTAGAATGATTGTTTCTGGTCTATCACAGGGTCGACATTAGCAAGTGCCTAGCTGGATGGCAAAGGTGAAGAGCATACGGGGCCACCTGTGCATTTTCTGTGTAAAGTGGTGAGAGCCTATGTATTCGCATGATGTCAAGGTTCCCAGAATATGGGTGTAATTTGATTCATGTCACCTGCTTAAGGCTAAAGTGCACTAAGAAAAAAATCAGGTTTTTGGTGAAAGTAACAAGTAAAAGATATTGTATCAGGTCGGGCATGCTGGCGCACGCTTGTAATCCCAGTACTTTGGGAGGCAGAGACCGGAGGATCTGGGTTCGCAGCCAGCCTCAGCTCTCTCTCTTTCTCTCTCTCTCTCTCTCTCTCTCTCTCTCTCTCTCTCTCCTTAGTGAGGCCCTCCGCAACTTCATGAGACCCGGTTTCAAAATAAAGTATAAAAAATAGGGCCGGGGGTGTAGCGCGGAGGTAGAACGCCCCTGCGTTCAATCCCCGGTACCGCAAAAAAAAAAAAAAAAAAAAAGATATTGTATCAGAAGACTTTGAAGAAGTCTTTAGAGTCATAAACTCAAGCCCAGCTAAAGGGAGTCTTTAAACAGTCATCTAGTTCAACCCTCCAGGCTGATGTTTCAGTCTGGATCCTCTGGTGTCCAATCATATTTTCCAGATCTCGTCTTTTTTTTTAATCATTTTTATCTGCCATTTTCAGTTACCATTCATAACTGAATTTGGTTATTTTTTCAGGCATCAAAGAAAAGCAAAATATTGGTATCACCTAACTTTGGCACCTAGGGCTATTTTCAGCCAGGTCTCTTCATCTGACCTGCAGGGTACAGAGAATGATTTGAGTGACTCTCCTCTCAGCCCTTCCCTTCCCACCATCTGCAGATTACTAGTACCACTCTGTGTTCAGGGATGATCAGCTTGTTGGCAGACTTAGGGCACTGGACTAAATTCCCTCACAAATGGGAGAAAATGATCAGTCCTCATGCAATCAAACTTAAAACTGACTCATGATCTTCAACCATTTGTATTTTTATACTTCTAAAGCCATGCTTGATAATATTTAAACACCTCACTAAATATCATATTGATACAATTTGAATTAGAAAGCACTATAAAAGTCACCTTGTATAGATACATATATATTATTCTTTTATATTTTGTGACTTTAACAATTATTAGCAGAGGTGATGAATATAGTTTAAGGGATAACAATATAATTTTAAATGTTCACCAGATTACACATCCAGTCTGTACTTTATAGTAATGATTGCAGAAGTAAATATTTTATTAAAGCACAATTCTAGAAGGTGTCATCTGGCACAAGTATAATTGAAGTCTAAATGATGTAGACTTATCCACACTGCACAAATCAACCTACTGTAAGGGCTTTTTGAATTTTCCCCTCATATACCTTTACCTAAGATGAGACCTGCCCCTGGGGTGAGTCTTTTTTAACCATTCACAATATTGACACAATACATGGCCTTAAGACTTTATGAGGAATACTGCCCATTCTTCTTAAGGGAAACCATTTAACTAGCTGCTAATATTCTATTACCCTTTTCCCTCTGCAGCTGAGTAGTCTAGTGAACTGGACGTTCACAACAATTTCTTGTCTTTAGGTTGATACAGATGAAATTACTTAAGAAAGTTTATAAGACAGTCTAATTTTACCCTACCACTAATTCTAGTGTACCCATTTAATCTTATTGCAGTGATAAATGGAAACTCAGATTGATGAAGTGACTTTCCTGGGTTACAGTAATAGTGGCAGAATCCAGATTTTTGACTCATAATCAAATAGACTTTCCAACGCCCTTGCCACTTCCCAAGGAGTGTGCTTTTTCTCCAGAATTCTCCAATGCTCAGGTGGTATCTTGGAGCTGCACTGTACTATACATTTTCCATAGGCATATCTACATCACAGAGAAAGCTCCAAGATGGAATCATAGCTTTCACTCTACATTTCCTGACTATTGATGCTTTAAAACAGACCAGGGGGGTAAAATTTTAGAATGATCTGGTGAAAGCCTCATTAACATTAATGGGAGGCAGGTGGTTGCATTCTCAAACAGGGCCTGAAATTCTCCATGTTATGCCATCCTCGAGGCCTACATATACTTTTAACTTATCAGCATTAATCCAGGTGACGTGTAGTGCTGTGTGCATGTATGTCACTATCATTATGACCTACATTATGATGTGAGACTATAATGTACCAATGAAAGTATAAAAATAAAATAAAATATAATTTTCACTTAGAGGATAGTTATACATAAATCCTTGTAATGTCCCCCTTGTCTCCTATCCCTCTCGTTTCCAATGGGAAGGATCAGATCTTCTACAGTACTTTAGAATATTTTTTTGGTGTGTGTGTGTGTGTGTGTGTGTGTGTGTGTATGTGTTGTACTGGGGATTGCGCTTGCACCTAGGGGCATTTTAACCTCTGAGCTACACCACTAGCCCTTTTTTATTTTTATTTTGAAACAGGGTCTCACTAAGTTGCTGAGGGCCTTGCTATGTTGCTGAGGCCAGCCTTGAACCTGCAATCCTCCTGTCTCAGCCTCCTAAGTACTGGAATTACAGGACAGGTATGTGCCACCATGGCCAGCTACTTTAGTTTTGTTTTTAGGTGTCACCTGAGATAGTGAATACTATAGTTTTATCATTCAGGAACAGTCAGCATTCAGGAAATTACAAAGAAGCTACATATTCAAAAGAGGGCTGCTCCCATTTTTTCCACCAAGAAGATTTTGTGAAATTTCAAAAACAATGAGGTTTAGAGTCGTGAGGTTCTAAATAACTATTTGATGATAATTTTTATTATTAGAAGGTCTCCTTTCCCAAACAACTCAGTTCTATTGGCATTAGCATTAGCCTAATACCTGGAAGACATGAGCTGTAGTTTTGTTTGTTTTATATTTTGTATTTAAATGCTTAACACTTGAGAATATAAACACAGTGTTTATAAATTAGTGGTTTGTTACTCCATTAACTGGTAAGAATGGGTCCAAAAGCAACTGCTAGTCTGAACTTGTAGCAGGTTCACGAGGAAAGTAGTAATAGTCTACATGTTCATTTTTTCTCTGATTTAATGCAGTGCTCTTCAGAAGTTGCTTTTTCACCTCAGAGCATTTTAGGATTTTCAATAAATCTAAAGAAAGTACCTCATTAACACATTGAAAAAAATTTCTCTGATTAGGTTCTTTGGGTTTCCCATAACTGCCTCTGATAACCATATAATTTAGGGATATCATCTGATTACTCATATATTAAATTGTTCATTTCTACACTAGAAAAAAAAATACAATCTTACTCTTGGGGACTTTGAGCTATGAGAAACTTAAGAAATTACCTAGTATAAACCCTAAGAAATTATCTAGTATGAACCTAAGAAATTACTTAGTGTAAAAGTGCATTTATGTCACTATCACTCTGAACTACATTATGATGTGGGACTACAATGCACCAATGAAAGTATATTTAAAAAAGCTTTGATAAAATCCAAGAATAGAGCCGGGTGTGGTGGCGCACACTTGTAATCCTAGTACTTTGGGAGGCGGAGACCGGAGGATCCGGGTTCGCGGTCAGCCTCAGCTCTCTCTCTGTGTCTGTCTGTCTGTCTGTCTGTCTCTCTCTCTCTCTCTCCCTATCTCTACTTAGTGAGGCCCTCCGCAACTTCGTGAGACCCGGTTTCAAAATAAAGTATAAAAAATAGGGCCGGGGGTGTAGCACGGAGGTAGAACACCCCTGGGTTCAATTCCTGGTACCGCAAAAAAAAAAAAAAAATCCAAGAATAGAAAAATTTTAAAAAGTGAGTTAAGTTAAACAATAGGAAACTGAATAGGAAATTTTCCAATAAAAGAATGATATACTGGGCTGTGTCCCCTCCCTCCCAACAGCCACAGCTAATGAGATCCAAGGATAGTCAATCCACTGGCTAATGAGCTGCTTATAACCAGGCTAATGCAACTAACCAGGATAATCAGATTGGTGGTGTTGGCACCGACTATGGTGAACATTCACTGAATCCTCAGTGTGTGCCAGGTACTGTGCTACAGGATTTACACAGATCATTTAAACTTTTCAACTCACATGTAAGATAGGTTCAACTCTGTGGCTAATGGAGGTGCCGAAGCTTCAAATTTCTCCATTACTTTCTACCTGCTGGCTTTGCAAAAGCTGTTTAACTTGGCTAAGACTCAGTTTTCAAACTTATAAATGAAAGTAATAATAGTAATAATAGGACTTACTTTAGACAGCCATTGTGATAATTAACAGAGATATTTGTAAGATGGTTGGCCATTGCGCCTGGCACATTCATTCAGTAAATGTTAAGTATTATAATTATATATATTTATATAATCACCACCACCACCACCATGATTCTTTGCCATACAATAATGTTTGTTTGTCCAACTTTTCTTGGGTTCCTGTGTGACTTGTTTGAATAATTGAGTCCCTCCCTCCCTCCCTCTCTCCTTCCCTCCCTCTCTCCCTCCCTCCCCCCTTCCTTCTTCATATTTTTCTCTGATTTAATGAAGTGCTCTTCAGAAGCAAAGATCTCTTATTTATTTGCCTTTTCACCTCAGAGCATTTTAAGATTTGATTTTCAATAAATCTAAAAATCTGTCCTTCTTTCCTTTCTTCCTCCCTTGTGCTGGGGATTGAACCCAGGGGTGTTCTACATCTGAGCTAAACCTAAAGCCCTTTTTTTAAAAATATTGAAACAGGGTCTTGCTAAGTTGCTGAGGGTCTTGCTAAGTTCCTAAGGCTGACTTCAAATCTGTGATCCTACTGTCTTAGCCTCCCAAGTACTGGGATTACAGGCATGGGCCACCAGGCCTGGCTTTTGCTTTTCTTTTAGTAAAAGGTATCCCTTACAATAAACTCCCCAAGGCCTGAAGCACGCTTACTAGATTTACACACCCCAGATTTTGCTTGCAAAGAATATCATGGCAAAATGCTATGACATAATTATGAGTAAAAGAATATAAAGCGATAGGTATTATGTTAGAATGTATGGCACAGAAATGGTACATAGCCATAAAATATTCTCTGTATTAAAAATATCAGAAGGTAATATTTCAAAAATATCATGGTTACTAATTCTGCCTCTCCACTGAGATGTTTTCGTATTTCATATGTTTTAATTGCTTTTTGGTGAATTATCTTCATTTAATATGATCAGAGAAAGAAAGAACATATGCTGCTTGGATGCAGCTGCAGAGCACTTTGAAAGTGAGTGACTTGCTTACGGTCAAACATATAGTTTTGGGCAAAAAGAGAAAGAACTTGTCCCCTGACTCCAGTCTAATTTTCACTATACCATGCTGTTATTCTTTATAGGTTTCCGATTAAAGACCATAAAAGTGCCATATCATTATAGAATGGAGCAATAGAAATGAATACATCATAACTGAGAAACAAGCATTTGCACAAGTTAAACTTAAGTGGATAGTTATCCACATTGAAGTCCTTTATTTATACCTCACACATACACAAATGTGAAATTCTACTATCTCTATAAAGCAACCATTCAGAATATTTTTATGAATTTTGCAGAAATGGTCCAATGTAAAAAACGGTTTAAATCCAATTATAAAGAGTAAGCTTCAGATAAAAAGATGTTATGCATGGTCAGAGATCTTAATAGCTTAAATTTGATCTTAACTAATCAAAAACTAAAAGAAGAAAAGCTAAAACATAATATGACACCTATACCTTTCCAAAAGAGATTTCTTTGTCTAGATTTATTTACACTAAACCTCTGACATCTTTGTAGCTTAAGACATTCGTTAATCGAAATTCCCTAGAAAAACAACTGTTCAGCTCTTTAGACAAAAGTGAGTGGACCACTAGAATGTGCTGTGAGTAATGATGGAGCACCCATTGCTACCCTTAATCCAATCTTCTTATGGAACCCTGGCGAAGGCTCAGTGCACTTAGGGAACAGAATTTATAGAGCCAGAGAAATGGGGAAAAGTCCAACTTTCCTGATACTGGCAATTGCCAGTAAAATACTTTTTAATCTACTTTTCTTTAATTTGATTAAGAATTTGCTATAAGGGATTTAAATGGCTCCCCTATAGTCACTAGGATACTAGCAATGGTACCCAAGAATTACATAACTTCAATAACAGTGATGTTGCCAAGTATCTAGGCGCAATGAATAGTCTGTTTCTTGGGCAGTATTTCAAAAAAAGAAAATACAGAGAAAACTGGGATTCCCAAAGAAGGTGCTATAGAAGATATTTTCCACATTAAAGCACATTTAATTTGTTTAGCCAGTAGAAGATATGCAGAAGGACCATTAGCACAGTGATCATTATCAGAGTCAGTCAAAGGAATGAAGCTTGGTTTTAAAAGTGACTACACCATTTATAACTCTGCCTGGGTGAAAGTGCTTATGGAGAGTATAACACAGTCCCAGGCAGACTCCTCCAGCTTCACCTTTCTATAGCATTAGCCACCCTCCTATAGAGAAAATTCATGTAAACATTGATACACACTTTGCTATGGTAACACTTCAAAGATGGATTCAATAGGAATGAAAATTAAAATGGATCACTTTCTCCCTCCTTTTTAGCAAACCTTTATACATTTTAAAATCTAAAACCTTTTAGATTTTACAAGTAAAAATCTTCATTGTAGAACATTTGGATTTGAGAAAGAAATAAGAAAAAGAGTACGCAAGCCTTTTTCCAAGTATTGACCTTCATTAGTATGTTAATTCATTCTCATAAATGCAGATATGTACCTATAATCATGTACTCATTTGTGCTTTCTCATATAGTTGAAATCATACTGAATATATAATGCAATTTCTTCTCTTAACATGTCAAAAAAGAGGTCGACTTTTAAATGAATACTTTTATAATTAATTTATATTAATAAGTATTGAAAGTAATAATTGACAACTTAGCCTTTGTTTCAAAGTGGGTATGGAACCTATTCAAATAAAACAAAATAATTTTCTAGAAACTTATGAAATAGTATTTAAAAATAATTTCTTGACAGTATTTCTTAAATGAGATCTTATAGGAAAGAAATATTTAATTACTTATGAAGGATTATTAAAATATCAAATATAATTAAAGCATATTTATATCTTTTGATTGAATTTGGAAATAATCCATCCCCTCACCCTTTAGTCTTCCTATTGTAGCTTAGAAATGTTTTAGATGGTTACAATTGTCTAATAAAATAGTGTCTAATACTATAATGTAAATTAAAAATTTCTCCATTATGTTTAAAACATGTATTTGTTTAGGATTTCGAAAATATAGTGCAAAGAAAATATCATTAATAGGAAAAATATTGAGGTCCTTGGAAGCAAGTGCGAGGCCTCTGAGCATATGACAAGACACACACACACACACACACACACACACACACACACACACACACAGAAATGGGTCTCCCTCAAAATCTTAGAGAAATGAGAATGGTCCAATCCTAGGTAAACTAGGTAAAGTGTCATTGTCCCCTGCAGGCAGGAGCCTGAAGCTAATTGTGCAAGTGGCATGAAGCTGATTTCAGAATGGGGGGGGGGGAAGCTCATGAAACCAGAGGCTTGAAATGTTTTACTGGCGAAAAACCATAGCATCACCTCCTCCTGTGGGATGATAACAATGATTTATGACGCTGAAGTCATTTCTTGAGATTGTGCTTTGGGGAGATTGGTTTCACATGATCTGTGAAGCCAGGCAGGGCGAGCTGAAGAAGAGCCCCACATGTTCAACTGAGGCTCGATCTGCCTCTTCAAGGGGATTCCGGAGCTTCGGAGGGGCAGGGAAAGCTGTTGCTTTCTGGTCCATGCAATACCCCCCTCCCCCCAGGCTCATTAGGTGGACACACGGCTCTCTTATTTTCTCTCTCCTTTTAAAAAGTATTACTACTGCTGCTGTGTGGGAGTAGAAACTCATTGTAAATGCGCAGCAGGATAGTAGCAAAGCCGAGATTAATTCCCCATGGATTTATATGGGTCGTTCTCACCCACGATGACTTGCACCATTTCAAAGGTGCTTCTGCTGCTGTTTTTATGGCTGGTCACTAACTTTATTCTGGCATATGGTGGTTGGCGCCGTGACACGGAGTGAACATTTTATACCTGAATTAAAGTGGATATTTGACAGTTTCTGTCAGAAAGTTCAGAGCAAAGAATTTGTGGGACAAGATTTATTGCATATTTTATATGGGACACATCTGTTTCTTTGCTAGCTTTGTTCCTTCGCTTAAAAAAATTTAAAGAAGTTTCCTAAAGAAATATAATGACAGATAGAAAAAAAAATTCCAAAGCAGAAGAAAGATATGGTAAAAAAATTGGGTATTTAGGATCTAACGTAAAAAAAAAAGCAAAAAACTACTTCTCATTTTCAAAAGGAAAAATGACTTATAGTCATGTATAAAAGCTCAGTGAAACAATGCTATTATTATTGGCAATTATTTTATGATTGGTTTAATGCCATTTATATAATGAAGTTAAAAACTTAAATGCACAACCTACCATTTTCTACATACTTGAAAAAGGACTGGAGAAAATAATCTGCCTTTGATGTACTTTTAAAAGATTTCACCGCTCCGAATGGTGGACTAAATAATAAGTCCAGCCACATCAATGTTAAACAAAAAATTGCAGACATTTAAACATTTAAAACTGATATGCCTAAAGATAAACGCAGACAACTTCCAACCCAAATCCATCAACCCAATGTGAAGGGCATATGTAAACTTCATTCTCATCTACAAACTCTCCCTATTGTAGCAAGTGAACAGAGTCACTGAGATTCATGATTACATAAACACTGGCCTTGACCAGGGTATTTTTTCTTTTAACTGCAAAGAAAAAGCCTCTAATTGTGAATACTGTAATGCTGAAAATAAGATGCCCACTCTTACACACTTAAAAAAAACTAATTTTTAATGACTTTAGGTGATACTCATTCTCCTGGTAAAAATATTAAACATTACAAAGTGCCCTCTGATAGGCCTCCGCATCCCATCATCCATCCATCCACCCCACCCAAGACACCTTTAGTCATCCCCTAAGACTCAACTGCTGTTACCAGTGTGGGATGTAGCCTTCCAGAACTCCTGAGCTCCCCTGTGTGAACGTGTAAGGTTTCTCAGACACAGAGAAGTAGACTCACTTGCTAGCACAGCACGCACAGTTTTAACTTATGAGACTGTCCAATAATCCTTCATAGTAATAGTATCATTTTATAGTCCCAAGGCCCAATAATTGTTATTATTCAGCTCTTTAATTTTTGCAAATCACTTAGATTTGGGCACAAATCCTTGATTATACAAATTGCATGTATCTTTTCCCATGCTTTGCCTTTTGAGCTTGTTAACAATGTCTATCATATGTATTTAATTTTGAAAGTCAGATTAATAAATGCTTTCTTCATGTCTTCTGCTTTTCAAATCACTTTAAAGAAGGCCCTTTCTACCCCTGAGATCATACAGTTGTCCTGTGTTATGCTGCTGCTCCTAGGTTTTACTTTTTTCTTTGTCTTTTTACATTTAGGTCACTTATTATTTGGAATTATGTGAGGCAGTAGCCCCTCCCCCTCTTTTAAAAAATATGAATAAGCACTATTCTATCATTGATTTTCTAAAAGATCATCAAGAGTATAGAAAAATGGTGGTTTTATCTTGGCCTCACTCATGTTTAAATGTGTCATTTCTCTCCCCTTCACATTGACCTGGCTAGGGCTTTCAGCTGACTAGGTTAAGTTGACCTATTCATGTTTATTTTGATTTGGATGTATTTGAATTTATCCCCACCATATTTATTTTGCACTTTTATTTACCAAATTTTCTAGATATTTCTTTTTTGTTGACTTTTGTCGATTCACCAAATTATCTTTGCTTCATTTTTACATTACTGGTTTGAACATGGTAAATTCTAACTTTTTGATCCATGAATACCTCTAATCTTTGACACCGATGTTTAGAGCTGTGGTTCTAAACATATCTAGTGTAATTATTTATCGATACCCTAACCTGGAACACTACAAGAGTGGTCTGATTTTCCTTTTTATTCCCTGCACGATTCTGTGGTCACATCCCATGCCACACTCCATATCAATCTCATCCACTATTTCATTCACATATGATCAAAAACAAATATTTTGCCATTTATACTTAGCCACTATTTTATGAATTTCTTTGCTTATTATGCCTTTTGCCACTCTACTTCTTTCTGGGTTCATTTGCTTTTTGAAGAGGTGCAATGACAAGAGAAAATCTATGAGTAATGATCCTTCTAGGCTCTGTGTTTCTCAAGAGAATTTACCTGTCTCATTCATTTAATGACAGGCTGGCTCAATGTAGAATTCTAGGTTCAAAAATTTTCCCCACAGAATTTTAAACTTATTGCTCCATTTTACTTGTTATCCAGTGTTACTGCTAACAAGTTTGTTGTCCAGTTCAGAATTTTTCTAAAATCTTAATTTCTCAAAGTTGATGGTAAAAAATTAAGAGTACACACATACATGTAAGCATTTAACTTTCATTGCCTTTGTTGGTTCTTTCAAATAAAGATGCAATATCTTTCTCATTTCCAGGAAATAATCTTGTATTGTTTGTTTGATTATTTCTTCCTTTCTTCTCTTGATTTATATTATATATATGTGGGATTACATAGATTAAATTTCTGAATCCATTTTCTACATACCAGTACTTCTCCATACTTTCCACTGATTTTTCTCCTTATGCTCCTCTAATCTAGATGGATTCCTTGCCTTGATCTATCTTTCAGCTCACGGATTTGCCTTTCAATGATGTCTACTTTACAATTCAGTGCACAGAACTTATTTTTTATTTCATTGGCCAAAATTTTCATTTTTGTGTTCTCTGTTGGATTCTTTTTTATGGAGGTGACAGCCTCTTAGAATTCTCTGAGATTATAAAACATACATGTTGTGACCTGTTCCACCAACAAGTGTCTTTTCTCAGGTGTAAGTTTTTCTATTTACTGCATTTGTTGGCTGTCCTCAGGTGTTGATACTAGAGAGTTAACCACTCTTTGTTTCTGCGTCTCACCACTGAGCACAAGAGTGGGGCATTTGGCTGTAGCTTGTACCCTAGTTCTTTGGGGGAGAGTGGAAGAGGGACAGTGTTTCACTAGGCAGGATGCTCCCTCCTACCCTGAGCTGCCTAAAGCGCTGCCCTGCCTCTTCCACCTGAGAGCCCTTTTCATTGTGTTATGTAGAAACAAACACTTTATTTATTTATTTTTTTTTGCGGTACTGGGGATTGAACCCAGGGGCCTTCTACCTTATCTACTTCAAGGTGTGCCCAAAGGGGCTAGCCTTTGCACAATGAGAAAAATCCCAATATTATAATTCGAAGGAATTGCTTACATTTTAAAACTCAAAGTTTTACATTTCTTCCCCCATAAATTCTATGATGATATGATAGTTCAAGCATGCTTTGAGCATTTTTAGGTTTTTAAAACCAAATAAAATACCAAGGTAGCCATCTTACTATTATCATCATAAGTAGTCATATAGTGGCATAATCATAGTTAATCATTAAAAATACCTATTTTAAAGGCACTGTGAGGAAACAAAGCCCCTGAAACACATTATTCCAGCTCACACTGGAGGTCTAGCTATACAGATGGCACCGAATGCTGTATGGGTGACATTCTGATGCAGAAAGTGGTCTTCATAGAATGGGTTTCTCTCAACTCACAAAGGAGAAGGCATAGAGCACAGAGTTGTAACATCCTACTTCAAAAACAGTGGAGATGGGAGTGCAGTGTGGAGGGGAACATACCAAGAAATGTTGTGTGCCTCTATGAATGAATCACTTTGAATCTCACTATGTTGTATAATTACAATGCACCAATTAAAAAACAAATAGTGGAAGGCCATGCTGGAGTTGTGTGCCCCTGCCAAAAGCCATGTGCTTCCTTTTTTACAGTTCTATAAAATGGCATCTGTGAATAAATAAGATTCCACTTAAGTGCTGGAAGCCACACACAGTTTGAAAAAGGACTTGGGGATGGCAGCACATGCCACCACCAGCGGGTACCATATTGGGAAGACCGGGAGTAAGAGTAAGAGCAGGGGTAGGTAAGTAAGGCATTTTTAAGACTCCTTGGCCATTTTAATATTAATCGTACTATTAAATGAATGTGTGCACCATTTTTTTTTTTTTTGCGGTACTGGGGATGGAACCCAGGCACATTTTACCTCCAAGCTACACCCCCAGCTCCTATTTTTTTATTCTTTATTTTGAAACAGGGTCTCACTAAGTTGCGGGGGGCCTCACTAAGTAGCTGAGGCTGGCCACGAACCTGCGATCCTCCTGTCTCAGCCTCCAAAGTACTAGGATTACAACCATGCGCCACCGAGCACCATTTGAAAGGGACATGTCCCATTTCCTTCACGCCATGAAACACAAGTCTCCTTGGGCAGGATCTGGAATCCAGCAGTGATTTTCAGAGGCCCAGATTCTTACATAGTCCCCTTCATTATAATATATCATATATTAGGTAGAAAAAGCCACATGCAAATTTGAGGGATTACACCAAAAGGGTTTTTTTTCAAGTAGTTGAAAAACAAAATTCCCTTCACATAGGCATTATTTAAAGTAATACAAATTTTAAGAACTTAGTTCATTTGCAAGAATTCCTGCATGTAAAGTCAAGTCTCCTTCATGATGCATTAGTTACATTATAGGTAGTGCTTTATAGTTCATTAAACATTTTCAGAAACTATTATTTTTATTATCCTGGGAAGGAAAATACTTAAGAGCATCAAGTCAGACAGGTTTCTGTTCAATTCTGGTCAACTATCTAATTATCACAATCATTCTAATTACTTTCTCCAGCTCCCTTCACTGGCTCGTCTTCCTCTTACAGTCTAAATATACTTAGCTACCAAGGCTCTCTCTTGACTCTCCTCGCTTCTATCTTGATAAGAAGAACAATACACACAGCTACTGTTTTTCTGCTGATTAATCTCAAATCTGTATCTTCAAACAACATTCTCAACATCAGATTTGTTCTATTTCTCCTGCCTTCCTTGACATCTTGACGTGAATTCCAGGGACTCACATCATCCCCTGAGACCCCGACCATAAAACAAACCTAGTCCTTTCGTAGTTCTCCTTACCTCAGCAAATAGTATCCCGTTCACTAAGATGATCTCAACCTAGGAATTATTTTTAGCTTCTCCTTTTACTTCAACTCCTACATCTAAATCCAGGTTTTCTACTTTAAAAACAGATCTTGGATTCATCCATACTTTTCCATCCCAATTTCCACCACCTAGGTTGAAAGCACTCATTTTTCACCTGAGTTACTTCAATAATTTCCTTCTATCTGCTCTTGTTCCCTTCTATTCATTTTCTATATTGTATCAGAATAATCCTTTAAAATGTAGATATTACTTTCATTTTACTTTCAATTAAGTTGAAAGTAATTTCATTACTTTCATATAAAAAATTCTTTTGAGGTTTCTCATTTTTTCTAGATTTCTTATTGAATATTGAAATTTCTAGATTTCTTATTGAATATTGACAATCCAAATTCCTTCTCAAGAGCTTCATGACCCTGCATGGGTGGCTTGCCCTGGGTCTAGTTGCATTAGCCCATTTTAGTCTCTCCATATACCAAGCTCTTACCCATTTGGGAACTGCCTTTGAAGATATTCCTTCTGCTTGTGGTGTGTTTCTTTAATGCTTCCTATGACTGGATCCTTCCCTGGCTTAAATGTCAACACCGTGAGAGGTCTTCCATTCTTTTAAAGTAGGTTCTTAAAACCTTGCCCCCTAACCAAGGAGCATGGTGGCACATGCCTAAAAACCCAGTACTTGGGAGGCTGAGACAGGAGGATAGCAAGTTCAAGGACAGCCTCAGTAATGTAGCAAGATTCTCAGCAACCTAGTTAGACCCTGTTTCAAAAACAAGAAATGAAAAGGGCTGGGGGTATAGCTCAGAGGTAGAATAATGCGCCTGTGTTCAATCCCCAGTAACACACACACACACACACACACACACACACACGCACGCACACGCACGCACGCACACATACACACACACACACACACACACACACACACACACACACACACACCCTCCTAAACCTAAACTTCCCACAAACTGCAGTTATACACTAGGTTACTTATTTTCTTTTTTGCCTCTTTCTCTTGTTAACTATAAATTTCTTTTGTTTACAATTACATAAACTGTGCCTGGTATAGTACTTGACATACTACAGGCTCTAAAAATGGGCTGAATACATTTTCTCTATTATTCTATGCAGTGCAACTGCTCTACTATAAAGTCACTTGTTTAGGATTGGCTCTCTTGAGGAGGCTGTGAGATCTCCAGGGAACCGTCTCTTGACTTTGCTTTGCATAACATCTAACACACTGTGGTCCTATCCATAAGGAATAGATAGCTAAGATTAGATGCAAAGTTATCTCTTTTTTTCAAATAGTATTAGATCTGTTTTTTTGCGGTACTGGGGATTGAACCCAGGGGCTTTCTACTTCCACGCTACACCCCCGGCCCTATTTTTTTATGCCTTATTTTGAAACCGGGTCTCACGAAGTTGTGGAGGGCCTCACTAGGTAGAGAGAGAGAGAGAGAGAGAGAGAGACAGGGAGAGAGAGAGAGAGAGAGCTGGGGCTGGCTGCGAACCCGGATCCTCCGGTCTCCACCTCCCAAAGTACTGGGATTACAAGCGTGCGCCACCATGCCTGGCAGTATTAGATCTAACATACAAAATCAGCTTGGAAATGTTGGTGAGAGCAAGTAGTATTGAGAGGCAAAACCAAAACGAAACAAAAATATCAACATTGCAAATAAGCAGAGGTCAAGGGAGTCATGGATAAGGTCTGCTTGGATAACAAAACTTGAATGACTGAGACAAGTTTGAATTCCTGGTTAGAGATAACTCAGAGTCTCAAGGGAGCTGACTCTCCCCCAGGATGTCTGAATCTATCACTGACTTAGCAGTGTGGTCCCTAGAGAAGCAGGGTCTCAGAGCATTGCTTCCTTCTATGTCAAGAGGCCTAACAGCTGCTTCTTTTACAAGGGGAGTGAGAGAACAAGTGAAGCGGTACAATGTCAAGTGCTCTGCAGTCCACTGGAGAAGCAGCTCTCCAAGGAGATGGAAGGCTGGGGGGTGGGTGTTCCTGTTTACTGCACCTGGAGGCGCTATATGTTAATGGTGAAGGTGTTGAAAAACATCAAGTTGAATTTACTGGGTGGGAGGGGGCTGTTTACAGAGAGAAAGAAGCAAAAGAAACGGGTCAAGCAGGTATGCTCAGAAACTGTTGGAAAGAACTGATACCATTAAATCTAACTGGGAGATTTAGTGAAAATAAAGCAAAAACAGAATCAGAGGATCCCAGGGAAGTACAGGCCAGTCTACAGAGAAACGGGGAAGCAGTGAGAGGAACATGGTAGTCTGTCTTTCCCTTCTTCCAAATCCACTGTTGAGTCCAGACTTCTTGCCATTTACCACTAATGCTCTGCTCCATGTTTAAGTCATGCTCGCTTATAAGTTTACTTTGGAATTTTTATGTAGGAACCAAGAGAGGCCCGCATTCTATTAGAACACTAGGCGATACAACACAGGCTGGTGTCGTGAAAATGAGCCAGGAGCAATAAAGCCGTGGAAATACTATTCTGTATGCCCTACCCAGTTTTCCCAGTGCTGACTCTTCCCAAAGATATTCACCCTTATCTCCTTCAACTACTTTCTAGATAAACAAGTTCAGAAAACACAAACGTTTGCCTACAACTGATGCATTCGTCCTATCCTGAAATTAAAACAAAGAAGGAATTAAAGGGGAGGCTGGAGAGATGGCATTTCCCTTAGGACTGCTGCCATGTCTCCATTAGGTTCTGGGTATGTGTTTATTTTTATAACTTTCTATCATGAATAGATGGTGTGAGACACAAGTCTTATTTCCAAGGTTCATTTTACTGAGTGGCCTCCCGTCCATCTTTCCAGAAGAAAGATGGAAAATTATGGTCCCAGCAGCCTTGCTGACCATCTATAGACCAAGGGGAAGTCTGGACCTCGGCCATTGGCCAGCTTAAACTATCATTTATGAGCACTGAGATGACAGTCTTTGGGCCTCAGCAGTATTATTTTGAGCTGAGTTCGTGGCATTAAGGTCCATCTGATCGCATTTGTCTAATTTTACAATCCCATTGTTTTCACATATGGGTTATCACTATTGCATTATGTAAATAAAAAAGAGAGAATGCTTGAGGAATCTCTTCTTGCTAGATGGAAAACACACTGTATAAGAAAGAAGCATTACTTTTAATATTAGTACCACTTCCTGACAAAAGAGTTCTAGTTCCCATTGTTGTCTTGCTCATCTTTCCAACATTCCAATGAAGAAGCAAAGATATTTGAATTACCAGCATTTGTTTACAGTGGCGCTCAGAACAATGTGGCTAATTTAAGAACAGAAAAGGAAAGAGGTTTGGATAAGGAAAAACATGGTTTACTCATGCAATGGAATAATCCATGCCAGTTAAAAGTAATTAGATTCATATATATCAATATGGAAAGATATTAATAATTAGGATAAACTGATAAACCCAGTATGATTTATACTTTCTATTGTACTTGTCTCACCTTCCTTAGGAAAGTCATGATTTCTTCTTAATTTGGTCATCGAAAGTCATCCATAGGAAAATTCAATTTTCCAAATTAATGAAGTCAGTTTAAAAAGTGATTTCCTTAAATCAGGCACAGAAAGACAAACACTGCATGCTCTCACTTATAGGGAAGGTAAAGTTGATCTCAAAAAAATAGAGAATAGAGAATAGAATATTAGTTACCAGAGCCTAGGTAGGATATAGGATAAGGGAGGGGTGGAGAGAGGGTGGTGGTTAATGAGTACAGGGTGGTAGTCAAGAGAAATCATTCCTAATCTCTCTCTCTCTCTCTCTCTCTCTCTCACACACACACACACACACACACACACACACACACACACACATTTTATTCTACTACATGAGCAAAGCCAACCGTGTTTTTTGGCTTGTGACCAAATGGCCAGCTATTACTGGGTTTACCATTTTGTATCTTAATCATTAATAGCTTTCTATATTGATATACATTAATATAATTACTTTTAATTGTATATATATATTCATATATGAGTGGTGGCCCAGAAAGAGAATCAAATATTTAAAAATTAAATATATACATCAGTGATTTCTTAATTCTTTATTATTTAGAGTTTTCTTTCCTCACTAGGCTTTTTATTTTTGTTTTGTTTTATGGTACTAGGGATTGAACCCAGGGGCATTCTACCTCTGAGCCACACCCCCAGCCCTATTTTATTTTTTATTTTGAAACAGGGTCTCACTAAGTTGTTGAGGGTCTGGCTAAGTTGCTGAATCTGTCCTTGAACCTGTAATCCTCCTATCTCAGCCTCCTAAGTACTGGGATTACAGGCATGTGCCACCACACCTGGTCTACTAGGTTTTTGTAACAGTGAATGGAGTTTAGTCTAGATACAAGATCTAACAATTTGGATAATAGTTCTGTATAGCATCTATTGCACTCTGTAGAGGACAAGTCAAAGCAGAGGCTACCCATCTTTCTGAGAAATGAAGATAAATATGTATGGTTAAACTGTTGTCTCAACTCTCAGAAAAAAGGAGGGATTTACATTTACCACTAGGCCCATGCTCCCTCTTAAGTAAACCACGATTTTTCAGTAACCTAATAAAATTAGGGAGAAAAAGCATGCTTTCTGATGGCTAGGAATACTGACACAATGAAAAAAACCCATTTAATAGTTTCAATGTCTTTTGTTCAAGGATTTCAGGAATCCTTGCTATACTGCTTTACGGCATTTTAACTGCCAATGAAGATAGATAAAAAGATGGGGAGAGAGGTAGGTAAAACCTCTTTGTCTGCTGGAACCTTCTATATGTGCTATATATAAAACATTTTATCATTCCTTAGAGGAAAGATCCCAGTGGATGACAAGCATGCTATTTGCTTTCTTGTAGCAATAACTGGCCATTTGGTCACAAACTACAAATGTGCTTTGTAAAGACAGAGAAATAAGACAGAACTCCAGCCAAACTGAAGAAAAGCTTTCGTCTCTGCTTCCTCAAGGTCTATTTTAATTTAATACTGATGTAACTAGCCAAATATCCAATAACAAAATTTTGTTGTGCAATATCTAGTCTAAGGCTGTGCAACAATCCATGAGACTATTCTCATCTCCCCACTAATTTGAAAACAGACACTCAGGCAAAAGCTCTATGGACCTCAGGGCTCCTCAGCAGTACACACGCAGGAGGACCAGGCAAGCACCTTCTACTTCCCTGCAGCTGCTGTTTCTAGCTGCTGAATAGCATGGTCCCAGGGAAGGGGGTGGGGAAGTTTTCTAAGAGTGAATGTTCCTCCCAGTTACACTTTAATATTAAGGACTCCATACGTGGCTGCTGGAGTAGACTGGTGGGAGTCAAATCAGCGTCCGTGCCTTTCTTTGTGGCCAATTTCCTGGGGCTGGTTCTCTGCACCTATGTTGCATGAGCGGACAGCATATGGATGCAATCACATTCCAAGAGACCTTATTTGGAGTCATTATGGACTGGGCCTATTGTCTCAGCTTACGAAAGCAATAAGGATTCTCAGACCCCCGCCAATCCATGTAAATCACCCTTTCATCTGTTTAAAGGCTAAGATCTGTGAGTGATGAAAATAGTTACGACTATCTGTTGCTGGCACATAAAACCATGTTCTACATCTAGATATAATTCTCCAAAGTCTCAGGCCTCGGTAGTGGGAAAGAGGAAGAGATTTAGATAAGTGTCCACATAGAACTGAGGGGGACACTGTAGCAGAGGAAGTATCGAGTCTAAATTCTGTTCTTACGCCATCAGCTTATCCTGATCAAAAGGGAGAAATAACTAAATAAGGATTACCTTTAATCTGCAACTCATTTTAATGTTTCCTTTGTTTTTAAAAGCAAAAGGACAAGTGAAGGGAATTTCACTTGTTTGGGTTGTAATAAAGGATCCTACATTCAGGATATCCAAAATTTTAGGGAGGTTGAAGGCAAAAGACCGAAAATAAATGTTTCTAAACAAAAATAAATGATTAAAAATAAAATTATTAAAATAGATGGCCTAACAAATGGCAAGATGTTAAAATCTTATAATCCTTATTTGAGTCTAGTCAACATTGACCACTACAGATCATTTTAAAGCACCCGATTGCACATTCATTGCAGGGGGTAGTCAATTCTGACTCATTGTTTTCCATTCTTCATCAGTCTGTTGATATTTTTCCTCTGGATTATAATTCTGGCTTTGTTCTCTGGGTAAGGCAGTGATAGGGAGAAGTTGATTTTCCTTTCTAAATCTTTTCATATCTAGACGAACTCCATTTATGATGGAATTTCATTCCACTTAGAATCTACATGAATAGGGACCTCTTTAAATTCTCATTTCCTTTTTCAGAGATATCCTCCCCCATATTTACTAAGCACTTACTTTATGCTTAGCGGAGGGGATACTAAAGTAAGCAGAATACTCACCTTCCCTCTATTACTAGCTAAGTGATATCTCAAATATTTGGAAGTTGAGAGAAGTGCTACAGAGGTAAGAGAAAGAATGAAATTTATACTACTACTACTAACAATAGAACTAAGTTCCTCAGGAGTAGGTCTAGGGAAGTCCTGCCTCTCTGAGGAGGTATTATATAAACAGACGTGAAAGGAGGTGTGCATCAGTTTAGGGGCAGGAGCTGTCAGGGCCCAGGCAGGGTTCTAGGCCAGTAGCACAAACAGCATGTGAGGCAGTCCTGAAGTCACACCTTCTGGTGCTGAACGGCAGGAACTAACCCACCGCCAAGTCTACCGGGTTTGGACTAGTGGATGGTACCAGATCCACCTCATCTCTATTATCTCCCTCCACTTACTCAACCACACTCGCCCATGACACCAGAACCCCACACTGAATCCTCAACTTGTCTTCACTGGGTCCCTCCGACATCACCTAGATCTGGCCTGTCAGAGTTCAATTTTCTCATGTGTAAAATGGAAATAACAGTGCTTTCCTCAGGATTTTTATTATGAGAATTAATGAGATAGTAACCTAATAATCAAACCTGGCTGAGATGGTTAAATAGATGTTAGCTATTGCCGGGCATGGTGGTGCATGCCTTGTAATCCCAGGTCTTGGGATACTGAGACAGGAGGATCACAGGTTCAAGGACAGCCTCAGCAGCATAGTGAGACTCTCAGGAACCCAGTGAGATCCTGTTTCCAAACAAAAAATAAATAGGGCTGAGGGTGTATCTTGGAGGTAGAATGCCCCTGTGTTCAATTTCCAGTACCCTCCCACATGTTAGCTATTATTATTTTTAATCACTCTTTAATAGATCCCAAATATTGCAGTAGCTTGGGAAGTTTGTATAGAAGAGGTAGGACTTGAGGGCAGTTATGTGTTTCTTGGTTAGAAAAAGGAAAATACAGCTGGTACTCCAGGCTCAAGCAGCCACAACAGCAAGAGCCTGCAAAAGGCTGGAGGGGGTTGAGCATGGTGACCCACGCCTGTAATCCCAGTACTTGGGAGGCTGAGACAGGACCACAGGTTCGAAGCCAGAGTCAGCAACTTAGTGAGGCTCTCAGCAACTTAGCGAGACACCGTTTCCAAATAAGAAATAAAATAGGGCTGGGAGTGTAGCTTGGAGGTAGAATACCCCTGGGCTCAGTTCCCAGCATCAACCAACCAACAAATGAACAAACAAATAAGCAAAAAAGGCTGGAGGGAAAGAGTGGCAGGTGAAGGGTGTCTTGGGGGGAATATTGCATGGATCAGGGAGACAATGAGATTCTCTAGTCTAGAGGAAAAATCTTTTGTGGGGGCAGTAAGCTTACAAATAATCCACATGCAAATAATCCAAAAGAATGCAACATTCTTTTAATTAACTTCTGATATCTGGGGGTGATGAGTGGGGGTGGGGAAGGAATGCAGAATGCTTGTTTCCAGTATCAGCAAGTCTTTTTTTTTTGGTACCAGGGATTGAACCCAAGGGCATTCTACCTCTGGGCTACACCCCTAGTCCTATTTTTTATTCTTTATTTTGAAACAGGGTCTCACTAAGTTGCAGAGGGCCTCATTAAGTAGCTTGCGGCTGGCCATGAACCTAGATCCTCCGGTCTCAGCCTCCCAGGTACTGGGATTACAAGCGTGCGCCACCACGCCCGGCTCAGTAAATCTTCTGAAGGGTAAGTATTTTGAAGATTTGCAAGAGTTGTTCAATGTTCTCCAAAGGGTGTGCATGTGTGTGCGTGCAAACGTGCCTGCGTGTGTCAGGGGGGAGGGGACTGGCATCAGGGATTTCCATGTACTTGCCTCGAAATATGGGGCTCCAATCCATAGCCAGTTGGAATTTTTGCAACTCTTTCAAGCATCCTCATTCCTGGGGGATTTCAGGCTCTGCTGAAAAGCGTTTCTGTTCCGTGGGTCAGCACTAGCCTAACAATACAGGATTCCTGCAACCACTTACGATTTGAAACACAAACTCAGGCTTTGCATGTTTTTAAAACATCCCTATAACTATGGGTTGTTTAAAAATAGCTATACCCCAAAGAGTTTATTTCCAACATCTGACATGATTGCATTTTGCAGCTATTTGTTATGTAAATAGTGGTAGCAGAGGAGAAATATGAAAAAGCGTTGCCCCTTCTCAAAGCCTGGTGGAATTAATGTTTTTGTTAACTCTGGATTCTAAGTCTGGGGGTTGTTTGTCTATTGGTGGTGCAGAAGAAAGTACTCTATGCCTTCCTCGGCTTTTCTTCTGGACAGCAGCGATTTACAAAGGCAATGCCCTTCCTCTGCGGCTCCC
Source organism: Glis glis (assembly GCA_004027185.1). Lineage (NCBI taxonomy): Eukaryota > Metazoa > Chordata > Mammalia > Rodentia > Gliridae > Glis > Glis glis. Next base: position 22,965 of record PVJS01000755.1, read on the forward strand.
CCAACTTTCCTACACAGACCTCTGTGCTTCAGGGTAGAGGGATTTCAAGGGGGTGGCTGCTGAGTTGATGCCGTGAAGATTCTCAAAACAGAGGGAAGAGGGTTTTGAGATGATGACTGGAGAGTGTTTGAAATTGCAGTATTCAAGGTCGTTTCTTCACCTCTCATTTCTGACCCAGGTTGCCTGACTACGCTGTGTGTGTGCGCGCGTGCGCAAATACCACTCTTAGATTTGTCAACAGAAGAGACCATTTTGTGCAATTCTGTCCTTCCTCCAGAACATTGCCGTCCCTTCCCCACCTTACAAACCCTCTTCTCTTCTCCTTCCCTCTTTTCTAATCCCCCTAACTCCCCTCCCAACTACTTCTTGGATGTCCACTGTCTGCTAGCTTGCTAATTGCTTCTTCTCTGTAATGATCATATTTTTATTTTGTTATCCCTCTAATGGCTGCTACCACATCCAGGGTAACCCTAGCCTATAATTCTTCTCTCAGAGGATAAGGATTAAAGACATGATGAGAAAAAAAAATGGTTTTGTTCTTCAATTAGTGTAACTGACAGGGAGGAAAGGGCTTGGGTTATAGGAATGTCTTCTGAAACAACCGCTGTTTTGTAAGGAGCTTGTCTGGAGAAGTGTGATGTTCCCTATATACCAACGAGAGAGAAGACCAGCAGCCAGTAAGTAGCACCAAACCGTCCCCAACACTAAGGGCACAGGAGGTGAGCCTTCTGACCCAGTGTGCCCTGAAACCTGCCCATCAAGAAGGTGGAACAATATCCCAGGGAAGGGCTACCCACCCATGTCACTGACCCAAAAGAGTAGTGGACTTTTTAATTTAATTTTACTTTATTTGGCACTGGGGATTGAACCCAGGAGCATTCTACTTCTGAGCTACATCCTGAGCCCTTTTTATTTTTAAACAGGGTCTCACTAAGTTGCTCAGGCTCTTGCTCAGTATCTGAGGCTGGCTTTGAACCTGCGATCCTCCTGTCTCAGTCTCCCAAGTATTGGGATTATAGGCATGCACCACCACACCCAGTTCGACTTTATTTTATAATTATAGCTAGGTTAAAAGGGTTAACAGGTCTGAGTGTTTCTATGAAACCTGATGAGCTATCTGAGCATCTCTTTTCTAAAGGTCTCCAAAGACCTTCTTCATGGAAGTTGGTAGAAAGTGGTAGTCCATGCTTCTCTGTGTATGTGATAAATCACTGCTCTTTTGTTGTTGTTGGCTTTTATACTCTTAGCAAGTAACCTAAGATTTTAAACATACTGAAGGCTACAAGTTCAACCTCTGGCATACAAAGGGAAAAGGATTGTGGGTCTCTTCATTTAGAAATGAATTTTCTCTCTATTTTCATTCTCTTAGGCTCCTTCATAAGTCCAGATTTTAAACTCTAAGGCAGTCATTTACCACACTGTAGCAGGATTTTGAGAATGATGACCCTTTCTATTCTCCTCCTAGGTCCTTACTTTTTTCTGCTTTTCAGTACCTCTTGGCATTTATTTATTTCCTACCAGGTTTTTTTTTTCACTCTCAACAACTCTGGTTAGTTGAACTAGGCCCTAGTATGCCCATTTTACCATTTTCCGGGGGAAAAAAACAAATGAATCCCTTGAATGGAGAACACCCTCTTCCTAAACTTCTTTCTTTTACTCAGGAAAATTAGAAAAAAATATATATAAATTTCAGTGTGATTTTTAGTCCATCTGGGGATGATCTGTCCCTTGACCAACTTTAATCAATGTCTGCCCTCCACATGGCTTCAGGAACAGAATCTGGTCTGCCTTGGGTTTTGTAGTAGCAAAGTAAGGAAGAGGGACCTGATTACATATAGACATGTTCCCATCCTATGTTAGTTTTGCTCCTTTGTCTTTTATTTTCAAGCTGCCTCAAGGAGAAGAAAAAGGAGATACAAAAAAACCCAGAAGCCAAAGTCCCAATCGAGACTACTAATAGTTTCCCCAAAGAAAGAAACCCAACTGTCACTGTCCAAGCTCTATTCATCTCGCTCCTCTCTCTCCCTATATGTGGCTGGAACTCATCTCCCTCTAAGTCATCTCTCACCTCCACCATTATTATTTTTAGCCATTTTTTTTTTGGGGGGGGGAAGGCAGCAGCATCAACAAGTGAGCAGCTAAAGGTAACCTTGGTAGCACCTTTCTTTGAACAACTACTTTTCAATCTTTTTTTTTTATTTCTACTGATCCAGAAAATAGAATCACTGTCCAAAGGTGGGAAGGGGGGCTTAACTGCTGCTGATAACATTGGTTAGTTTTAGAATAGGTGTTTTATAGTCATTGTATAGAGAAGTCTGAGGGTTTTACTCATTTAAACTCTTCAAATTGCTAACATTATGATATCAAAAACTTTAAAAGATTTGTCATAAACAAAACTGCAATGCAGTGATAGTATGACTTTTGGACACTTTGCGGGGAAGGTATCACTTCTTTAGAATTTGTGAATCCTAATGAGGTGGTTTCTTTGGAAGCAGGGTAGCACCAGTGAATCCAGTCCCTTTCTTCCCCAAAGCACAGGGCTGTTAAAAAGCCCAAGAGGAAGGGCTGGAAGAGAGGGCAGGATGTGTGGATGTCAACCCGCCTACCCAGGATGAGCCTCAGGGTCTAACCATGTAATCACATATACTCATGCACAAGGGACAGCCAATCATTCAGATAAAATGAAAACTGACTGATTTTAAATAAAAAGCATCCTTCCTTTTAGTTTATTATTTTTCTAAATTGTGGCTTTAAAAATAAACTTAGAATTATTTTCCTCTTCCAAACTGAAATACCACTTTCCCTCCTGGCTCCGACCACCAACCAGGTTTCTGCCACCAGAAGTGGAGAAAATACTGGCTATCCTGTGACGAAGCCTGCTCTGAGGTCCTATTATGCCAATTTCCAAACCAAAGGCTCTTGGGGATGCAGACACATGTCTTCGTGTGGTCTCATTTGCAACCTCAAAAACTCAGCAGTTTTCTCACCATGGACTATGATTTCCATGATGTGATGGTTTGCAAGGGTTTGTTTTTGAGTAGATGTTATGGTAATTCCATGGGAATCCTATTTCAATTCCCCTAAATTGATAACCCTTCCTTGTTAAGGGTGACCTTGGTGTTCAGATGACCTTGGGACACAGATAAGGAGGATTCCCAGGGTGAATTCTCACTGGTGCATGGGGAAAGGAAGAAAATGAAGTTTATAAACTCATGAAAATAAGAAAGCTTGTCATGTACTTCACACTGCTTTTTTATTTTACTTTTATGTAGGAGACTGTTGGGACATTTCCTCCTATTTCATTGGTTCTGTTTGTTATAATTCATAATAAGAGTTATTCATATTCTAATTTAGCTTTACTTTGGCAACTCATTTTTGCCCTTACTCTATTCTTTTAGTCACTTAATCTCCAAGTCTCACTGTCATCTTAAACTCCCAGTCTCGCATATCCAATTTCTCTTATTCATTCGTTCAATAGATATTTACTGTGCCCCCATTACAAGAAAGGCTCTGGGGACGTAGCAGTGAGGGGGTCTCTGCCTTCATGGAGGTTGCATCCAATCTGCTGCCTAGGTTCTGGGGACTAGGCCTTTGCAATGTCATCCAGGTTCAACCTCTCATATTTTTTCCCCATAAAATATGAACTAACTAGGGTTAGTTCAGATCCTAATCATCTTTCCTTCATATTACTGTATGTCTTCTTAAATGATCACTCCACTTCTAATCATTGGCCCTTTTGCCTCCAGCTCATTGTACACAGAATGGGCGTTATCGTCTTTTTATTCCCCAGCCTCTTATCACATCACTATCCTCCTCTAATCTTTAATGTTTACCCAAAACATGTAAAATAAAGTGCAGACATTTTGGTCTAGCATTCTAGACTCTCCACCACCTAGACATGTTTTTCCATTTCCTATAACTTTTCAAATTTCTCCAACTTTTTTTTTTTACTACTCGTAGGTATACAGAAGAACAAAGATAGATGGGACCTTTGGGATCCCAATGCCCAATATCTGTATTTTATAAATACAGAAAAAGAGCACTAGAGAAGTCAAGTCTGTAAGAGTTTTAGTGAAAGGAAAGCCCAATGTGGAATGGGGCACTCACTGAAACGCCAGAGGTGGTGGTCAAAGATGGAATGAATCTAGGTAGATGGGCGGTTCTTGGTCGATCCAGATGTAGAATCTCACTTTTAAGTTTTCAGATTTTAGAAGAATATCTAGATGTCTACAAACCATCTCTACCAATTGATCCAACCTTCACTGCCTCTCTACATCTACTCCCTTTCTGTGTTCCTCCCACTTTCTCCAAAGCGATCCTGCAGGGAGTTGTACGTGAGTGCAAGTCTCAGTTCTATCAGCAGCCCCTCGCCTTGTTACCTTCCCCAGGATCCAGCACTGGATGATCAGAAATCTGACCTATGCAAGGCAAATCTGCCTGGCTCAGGCTGGTCAGGAGCAAGGCTATGACCGCTGGGACAACTGGGATCTGGGGTCTGTAATGCTCCAGACACAACGGACACATACCCTGTACTCTGTATGTGTTCCACGAAGTCAATTCAAGTCCCTTGGCATATCCTTCACATTCCATACATCAAAGCTTACCTCATGATTCACCTTCATTCCTGAATTCCCTCTCCTCTGACTTACATGGTATCTTATATGTACTGCCTTGGAGACATATCCTTTGTTCTTTGGTTAAGAAATGCTCACGAAGTACTTACAGCCACTGTAAACTGTGAATAAAATAGAATCCCTGTCCTCAAGACACATATTTTTTATGGGTGCAGGAAGAAAACAATAAAACAATTACATGATATTCCAGATAAAGATAAGTGTTAAGAAACTATATAAAAGTAAAGGAAAAAGGCTAAATAGCACAGGGTCAGAAGAGGTCATACAGGGTACTACAGTGGTCTGAATGTATGTATTTCCCCCAAATTCATATGTTGAAACCTAATTCCCAATGTGAAGATATGGTGACATAGGGTCTTTGGGTGAGCAGGTCATAAGGGCTCCCTAATCTCATAAATGGGATTAGTGCTCTTATAAAGGGGCCTGAGGGGGCTTGTCTGACCCTTTTCACCATGGGAAAACACAAGGAGAAGGCAGTTATTCCACCTCTGAGATACACTCCCAGCCCTATTTTAGATTTTATTTTGAAACAAGGTCTCACTAACTTGCTAAGGGACCTTGATAATTTGCTGAGGCTGTCCTCGATTCTGTGATCTTCCTGTCTCAGCCTCCCAAATACTGGGATTACAGGCATGCACCCCCATTCTGGGCTCACTCCCAGCCCTTTTTATTTTGAAACAGGGTCCCACTAAATTGCTGAGGGTCTCACTAAGTTGCTGAGGTGAGTTTCGAACCAGTGATTCTCCTGTTTCGACCTTCCAAGTACTGGGATTACAGGTGTGCACCACTGCGCCCAGCTAGAGGAGAAGTTTCCTGAAGGGCGGGTTGATCAACACTATCAAATGCTGCTGAAAGGTGGAGTAAGATTTTGTGTGGGAGATAAACAGTCCTTGAGACTAGAATTCGCATCTGATTCATCGTTTTCCCCAGGGTCTGACATATAGTAGATAACCTATAAATGCTGAATGAGCAACTGAGGAACAATAGTTGTGATCAGTCACAGAGAACGGGATGTGCGCTCGTGGCTTCCCTGCGCAGCGACAGATGCCCATCCTTGCGCCAAATGGGGAGAAGATGACCACGTCTACTGCTGTCATGCTGAAAGGCTCACCAAGCCAAGTGCTCTTGCCTCATCTGTGTCGCACTGTCCAGAGACACTCCCAAGCAGAGAAACTTCAAAGGTTTTAGGGGATTGAGGTGGAGTGCTGGAGGAGAAATGACAGCAGGAAGAAAAGGAGTGAGGACAAAGAAAGAAAGAAAGAAAGAAAGAAAGAAAGAAAGAAAGAAAGAAAGAAGGAAGGAAGGAAGGAAGGAAAGAAAAGAAGACCAGAACGTCTAGAAGGATATTGGGCAAAGATAGAGATCCCTGAATACAAAAGAATCTGGAGAGAAATTCACAAGAAACCAAAGCATCCAGGGGATGGGGGATTAACTGAGAGAAAACAGAAAGCTATGAAAGAAAGCAGAGAAAACTGAGGTAAGAGAGAAAAGAAAATTAAAAGCAGGTGAGAAACAAACACAGAAACCTGAGGAGGTGACGCCAACATCTAGAGAAAGAGCAGAGGAAATACAGTGCCGTCGGCTGGTGCTGGGGACAGCCCGGGTTCTGGGGTCTGCTGTCTGACTTCTGTGTGCCTCAGGAAGAGACGCGCAGCAGGTTGGGGAGAGGCTTCCATGAAGCCCCCGAGGCAGTATGACTCCAAGAAAAAAAGACACTGGCCAGGGAGAAATGCTCCAGTAAACACAAAGGACAGCAGCCTGGGGTGACGAGTGCTGACTACAGGCTGTGTTCCCTGACCTCCAGCCAGAGTGCGTGACATACACAACCCTTAAGGGGGACAAAATCCATGTTCAACCAGGTGACCTCCCCTGTCAGCATTTGCCTAACTAAAAAAAAAAAAAAAAAAGATATCACCTATGCATCTCTATGTTTCGGTCCTATTTCCTGCTGGTTAGAAAATAGTTCAGTGAGAAAAAAAAATCAAGGCAATAGAATCTGAATTATTATTTTTCCAAATGAGCTGAGTGGCAGTGGTTGCTGTTGCCAAAAATGTTTGAACAATGGGATTTTGACACGAAGACTGGAATCTAAACAGCATGAAGAAATCTCGAGAGCCGAGCGGTCCCCATTATCTCATGCTTGCACGACCAGAGTCCAAAAGATGAGTGATGATTCTCCATTTGTGCGAGCGGAGCAGCGGTCCAAGGGCCTGACAGAGCCACTAATTGCCCATCTGCTTGTTTACACAGCTCAGAGACGGTGACTGGACAAACAGCTCATTGCCCTGGAAATTGGACCAAACTTGGGGGGAGTCTGTCATATGTGACAAAGGAGGAACAGGAAGAATTCTCCTGGGAAAGGGCCTCCGGATCAAAGCCACGGACCAGCAACCTGGCACGGACTGGCCCAAGCAGCTGGCTTTCCAGAAGTAGCTGTAGGCCCACCACTTTCTGCCTCCCATCTCCCCAGCCCTCAACACGGGGCTGGACCCCCACTCCCCCAGGCCCAGAAAGCTCGAGGTCATGTAGATGACAGAATTAGCCGGGAGTGTCAACACCAAGCTAACCTTCAGTCTGTGGCAGCTAAGACGATTCTGCTCAAGTGAACTTCTTGGCCCTTCCAGATTTCACTTAATACTTAGCATTTACTGCACTGTACTACTTTTTATCATCTTCTTTTCTCTGTCTCCTATACTGTAAGCTACCTGAGAAATGGGACTCGAAACCCCTCAGATTCCACAGCAGGGCACTTCACAAGTGAAGAGCCATGTGCCAGAAAATACTTACAGTTATGGTTATCGATGATCAACTCCTAACATAGTTTCTGTTTTCTCTCTCTCTCTCTCTCTCTCTCTCTCTCTTTTGTTTGTGTGATACTGGGCATTGAACCCAGGGGCATTCTACCTCCAAGCTACATCCTAGCCCTTTTTATCTTCTGTTTTGAAACAGGGCCTTGCTTGGTCACTGAGGCTGGCCTCAAACCTGCGATCTCCTTGCCCCAGCCTCCCAAGTGCTGGAATTACAGGCATGTGTTACCACGCCTGGCTCTAGCTTCTGTATTTTTTTTTATTTGCCTACATCAGAAAGTTGGTTTCTTGAGACAAGAGCCCAGATTGCTCAGCAAAGCTCCCAGCAGACTGGAAATCGGTAATGGCTGGCACCTATCAGAGGTCTGCAAATGGGGCTGAGAGGATGCTCTTGAGAACTTATCTCTTCTAGGAATGAGTTAGGGCTATATACCAGCAATCTCCTTACTCATATGTATTATGCTAACGTGCAGCAATATAGCCACAAAGTGGGAAGAAACAACAATAAAATGTACCTGATAATCTGCTTCTAATTATGCCTATCATAGGTACGCTACAGATTGTATATGTAAGAGTAATATTTGCATTGGTAAGGCAATAAAACCAGTTTCAGATTTTTCCCTCCAAGAATTTAGAGAGCCACAAATTAGAAATGTGATAAACTGGTGCAGAACAAGTCTGAGAAGTGGCCATTCCCCGCAGGGAGGAGGACCATGGCCCTGGAATCAAAAGCAGAATAGAGAGTAGCTTGAGGTCTGCGGGCGAAACTCGGCGTTTCGGTTCAGCACTGTTCACCCAGGTACTTGCCAACAGCTGTGCCCCAGCCCTTGGTGAGCATCTGTGTGGCTCAGACTCCACTGTCGGAGTGGCTGGCAATGAGAGGGTAGAGGAAAGCTAGAAAAGGAGACACCTCTTTGCTGGAGAGGGCTCAGGACCAGCTCACCTCTGGGACGATCATATTTTCAGGAAGAGCCCTGATGCTCTTTGAACACCTAGAGCAGCTCTGTTTTTTATGGATCACTAGTAGGACAGTGGGATCATTTGGTCTTGGCATCTAAAGAGATTATGGAGGACTTAAAAAGCATGGCTGAATTCTCCAGTCCCTGCACATAACTACATTCAAGTGACTGAAACCACTTTCCTTTGAAAGCAGAAGAGCTGTGCAAAAGGCATTTTAGATCATGTGGGCAAGGGACAGGGGTCCCAGAGGCCTGATGGCTGTTTTGCAGGGCAAGGTAGTAGTCAGGCGGGAGAACGAGGCTTGAGATGACACAGCTATCCTAGGGGGAGGGGAGTGCACAGAAATGGCAACAAACACTAGAAAATGTTATGCCAGTGGTTTGGTATGTTCCAGTCATACAGAGCAATAAGAGGACTGCAATTTTAGACAACTGGAATACTGGAAAGAGGATGTGTACACAACTGGTGATGTCCCAGTGTGAGTAGTAGTTGTTCAAAGAATAAAAGATGGTAGCTCCCACTCCACCCTCCCCAGTCTCTGGAAGGTAACACAGACAGCAGTGTCACGTGACACAAAAGGTTGGTATTACAGAAAGCTGTTGCTCAAAGATGGATTTACACACAGGAACAAAACTTTAAAACAAACAAATCACCATCAGTCATCACAGTTTATCCAGCCAGTGGCTTTCTTCACTTCTTTGGCTATTACTTTAGATATTTTTGCTTGGAATTTCCTCCTCCCCTTTTCCTGACAGCTCATTGATCTTTGGTTTGGATCATCACAATCTGTGGGAAACAATAAAAGCTACTTTTATAGATGGTTCCTGCTTAGATGTCTCTTGGATGTTGTCCATTTAATATTTTTGAGAAATGTATATTAACACACACATTTATATGGCATTTTAATCTCACAGTATATGTAGTGTGTCTCTGGAGGAAAGGTCCCACAGATCCGAGGGAATCGTTTCATTATTTTAAATTAAGACAGGTGTTGTTTTGAATTGATACACCTGGAACATATAATCAAAACTTGTGAACTTTAATATAGATTCCAGATTCTGGTTTCTTATCTATATTTTAAGGAACAGTAAATTGGTATATAAAATAATAACTGAAAAAAAAATTGTTTTCAATGTGGATTTAGAAGTGACCCTTAGCTAGTTCTACACATTTCTATTGGCTCCATTCCAACCAGAAAGCATTTTTAACCATTTTTATGGTTAGTGCGACTGGTTGGAATTATTTTCTGTCCTACTGCATGCAGTTCATAGCTAATGTTGACTACAACAATCACAGAAAGAACTCACATAAGTACAAAAGGACACATTCTGAATTCACATGATTATAATTTCCTGCTTGCGTCTAAGAAGAGTCTTCATGAATCTGTCTTTAAACTTTACCTTTTGGGGGTAAAACCCCTCAACTCTACAGATTTATATTCCAATTAAATTGCTAGTAACTGGTGATTTCTACTATTATGGCATGGGGCTTAGCTTGGTCATCAGCTCTGTCAGAGTGAACATCACTAATCTGGCCTTTCAGGGACCGGATGACAAATCATGGTCCACCAAAATGGCATGGGAACTTATCACTGAGCTTTTGAATAAATACTTTTGTTGAAGGCAAAAATAGAGGAAATACCCAAATTCCCAATTTTGTCTTCTAAAACACAGTGATGTCGGGCTCAACATCTTGTCAATTTTTGGACAATCTATACTTTTGAAAGGTACAAAAATAGTTGAATCCAGATTTTAAGCTGAATAGCACTTTCTAAGAATGTACAGCTTAGACTTTCTCTTCTTGGGCCTGTGCTGGTAAAATTAACTTTTGTCTCTCTTCTCTCTTCTTCTATCTATCATCTATCTATCTGTCTGTCTGTCTGTCTGTCTATCTATCTATCTATCTATCTACCTATCTCTATATGTTCTTTCATGCAATGAAACATATTTAAAATAATAATATAACATGGTTTTGAGAAAGGGCCAGCAAGAGTAGGTTTAAGGCCATTTGTCCCTGGGAAAGGAGGGGGAGGAATCATCATTACATCAAGTGCATGAAGTGTGGAACCCTCAGGGGACTGATTTCTTGGTGCTCCGACTCCAAGGGTAGTATCTCAAGAGAAGTAAAGTAGAAACTTCAGCAAATGGGACTTTAACCTAAATCCCAGAGAATATATTCTGGCTGGTGGTAATGGTTCTCATGTGCTAAAAACAGGCATGCAACATGTGAGCCACTTTGTAGTGTGAGGCTAGTATTTATGAAGCTGTATGTTTCCTCCCATGTAGAAACACAGAAAAAATAAAGAGCTACTCAGAGGGTGGTTGGGGAGAATGATGAAATCTCATTTCCTGGAAAGACCATCTATCTGGAAGAAGTTACAAGGACCAGAACAAACACCCTTACATTTTGCTATTTATCTGACCCTTAAAGACAATACTGATCCCTTTTCCTAGGGCAAGAACAAATAGTCACCTTTGTAAATCTAGATGGACTGAGAAGAAGTTAGAACCTACTAGCTGAGTCCAGATATCAAGAGAGAAATGGGAAAACAACTATACGCCGTGGTGGCTTGCCTCCAAGATGGCCACTATCAAGCCCTTCCTTCCCTGTACATGCTGGTTGTTCTCTTACTGAGAGGTGGGGTCTATTGCTTCATTCCTTGAAACTTGGATGGCTTATTACTCCTTAAACCAAACACGGCACAATATCGTATTCCTTGTGTTTAAGAGGATTGGCAGCGTATGCTTCTTTTTCTTTGAGGCATTGGCCTTATAAAAAGCCAGCTACTACATAAGAAGTCTAATGACCACACTGTGAGAGGAAACCCAAGCTATGTGGAGTGGCTGCATGGACTTTCAGAGATGCTCAGCCAACTTTCACCATCCCATCCATTGCAGCCCAGAATCCAGACATGTGGATGAAGAAGAAACTTTCAGATGATTGCAATTCCAGCCACCAACTGACTTAGGAGACGTGGAACTCTTAGGAGACCTGGAACAAGAACTGGCTATTGAGTTTAGTCGACCCATAGAATTATGAGAGTAATAAATTGTTTTAGCAACTGAGTTTTGAGGTGGTTGGTAATGCAGCAACAAGTAAGCAGAACATACATGATGGATTCCTAATGCCAAAAGGCTATGGCGACAATCTCCACTGTTAGTACAAGTGCCAGAGGCAAAAATGTGTTCAACTTGCTCATCCTTGTTATCAAGAGCAAGAAGCGCGATTCTGAGAACATAGTAAAACCTAAACTAGTATTTAATGAACAGTTTGAACAACTTCATCTGTGCTAGTATGGTAAAAGAGGGAATCGTAGTCAACAAAGTATCTTAGATGAAACTGAAATCTGACTTTGCCTAAGAGGTGTAAACAAAACACAAAGGAACACAAAGGGAGGGTAATAGGAAGGCAGAGAACAAATATTTTTTTTTAACGTGCTTTTAGTGGTGCATTGGAGTCTCACATCACAATGAATATCTAGTTGATGTTAACATACATGCACACAGCTCTTAGTGTCCCCCCTGCCTCCCCCCACCCGTATGAAGTACCAAGAATGATGTTGGTATATTCTCACATGTATATATTGTTTATGATAGTAATTCCATTAATTCACTTCTTTCTTGCCCTCCCCCTTCCCTTGTACCACTTCCCTTGTAGAGAACAAATATTTATACATATGATTATGTTAGATGTTAGATACAGTACCAGGTGGCTGGAATTTTTCAGCTGACTTGATGGTTGCAGTGACCTTATGGTAATGGTGTTATTACCTATATCTTTGAGATGAAGGAACTCATCCTTTTTTTTTTTTTGGATGAAATAAGTTTTTCAACACCAGAAAGTTAGGTAGGGATTTGAACTCAGGTTTGCATGGTTCTAAAGCCAGTCCTCTTTTTGCTACGGTCTCCCAGGAGACAAGAACAGAAATAATGAGAAAACAATTTGAAAGAGATGCAAAGCCCACCCCCTGAATCTTACCCAGGACTATCTAGCTCTATTAATTGCTGTTGACATGCTAGGACCTATTTCACCACATGGAGCTCAGACCAATTACAATTAATGCCACAGCCATGACTATACACCAGGACCCAATGCCAGAGGAAACATAAGCTTAAGACAGCAGATGGTCACGCACACATATTAAATGTCAGCAATTAGACTCAACTCTAGAAACTGAAGGGAAAGGCAGTGTCCTCCTGGGGAGAATAGTAAATTTCAAATAGACTTTTTAGTGGCTTTCCACATTACCTACTTGAATATACTACACTCTTCTAGAATTACCATATTATAGTCCCCCTCCATATTTCATAATTTCAGCAAGGAAATGGGATGGTGTGATGAGCTCAGTGGGCAGATGGTTTGTTTTTTCGATGAATAATTTGAATGTCAACAAGTTGGTGGATGCTAGGGTGGGAGGGGAAGTGGGGCGTAGCGGAGGTCTGAGGGACTGTCGCTGAGGTGGATCAAGGGCGAGCTCTCAAGGGCTGGAGATTTGAGAAGCTAAGCATTGAGGTCTTAGTGCTTAGCTAAGGATATCCTTATATCAACTTGTATCCTTAGCAAGGATATAAGTTGACATGGCATAGTTCCTATCATGAGAAAACCACTTCATCCTAGTTCACAACCGCTCTGATCTTCTCAAATACACATTTTTAATATTCAGAAGGAAATTCTATAAATAAAAAATTACATAAAAACCGGTAGAGAAAGACATATTCTTAATTTGGTAGGTTATAAAAGGATTAAGGAATTAAATGATCACCTTCTCTAGCCTCAGCTTACAACCTTTTAAAGTCTCAGTTTCTCAAAAATTGGACAAATTCTCATCATTTTCCCAACCTTCTAGGGAAGCATAGTTTGAGTGTTACAGTAATCAACAGTTATCAAGGACAGTTAAAGTTGTCAACTCTAGTGGTTATTGTCATCTTCCAGCCAGACAAGGTGCTCAGGTTCATTGTGTTTGCAGTTCAACTCAGCGGCCACTAGGTGGTAATATTGAGGATTTTGGTAGTTAGTGCGATCCACAAGGTATCCATCTTTAATGGGATTATGCACATCCCTTCTATCATTAAGGTCTAACTATAGAAATGATATTTATATTTCAAAATGAAACATTTTAACATTAAAATGTACAATCCTGTGGAGAAGCTCATTGCCTATCTGGCATCTTTTTAACTTAGGCTGTTACCTTCCTGACTTTTACTGTCTAGAGTCATGATGATCTACAAATAAGAAGAAGAAGGAGAAGGAGGAGAAGGAGAGGGAGAAGGAGAAGGAGAAGGAGAAGGAAAAGGAGAAGGAGCTGCTTCTGTTGCTTTAGGTCCAAGATAAATCGAGCCTATACTCAGTAATTTGGGCTTATTTTTAGGGGAGATGAAAAAGATAAACATGACTTTCCTTCTAGGAATATGACCATCCTCTGTCATTAAATATTTGTCATATGAACTTGGAACCACTGCTCTATGCAGGGCTGGGCAAGTAAACCTTCTGTGATTGACTTTCTGAGCCACCCCCTAGCCCCAACCATTTGATAAAATTGTGACAAAAGTATTTGAGATTGCTATGGCAACAATGGCTGATACATGTAGTACTAGGCTCTGTGCTAAGTGCTTTATATCCATTCGTCTAAGCTCCTACTACAGCTGCCACAATTCTTTTAAAGCAAAAATGAGCTCAGCAGAAGAAATAGAGCCGGGCGTGGTGGCACACGCTTGTAATTCCAGTACTTTGGGAGGCAGAGACCGGAAGATCCGGGTTCGCGGCCAGCCTCAGCTCTCTCTCTCTCTCTCTCTCTCTCTCTCTCTCTCTGTCTCTCTCTTTCTCCCTCTACCTAGTGAGGCCCTCCGCAACTTCGTGAGACCCGGTTTCAAAATAAAGTATAAAAAAATAGGGCCGGGGGTATAGCGTGGAGGTAGAATGCCCCTGGGTTCAATCCCCGGTACCGCAAAAAAAAAAAAAAAAGAAGAAATAGACCTGTGACCTGTGTTAGTTGAAAGGATAAAGCGACATTTCCAGATCTGTACATTCTATACAAAATTATGAATTATACGAAATGCATTCTGCAAAATAACTCACAGAAGGCAATGTAGGCGTTAAGTTCTTCCATCACAAAGAAGACAATAACTGAATGAGTCAAAGAGAAGCCCTGTGATAGCAACTGCAAGCAATCACTGATTGCAACCTTGCCATAGCTGTTAAGAATCCAAAGAGGAAGTGGTGGCAGGGCCAACAATTACTTGAAGCAACTTATGAAAACAACTATTATGTAAGATGCAGAGCTCGATGCTGATTCCATAAAATACTCAAATATTCGTCACCACATTTTTTTTTTTTTACAAATTACCATTGGAATTTTGTTGTGATTGTTGGAGAAGGTAAATGGGGGTCTCTTGTCAGGACTCCAAGAAAAGAGTGCCTGCGGTTAAGCTATTATCCCTGGGTTAAGGCAAGTCTGCTGTTCTGATGTTTTTCTCCTTTAGATTGTGAGAGGCAAATGTTTATTTCTACTTACCCATGAGAATCTTGACACAGAGAGAAAATAAGTGATTTTAAAAGTTATTAGGATGGCACAGAACAACACTGGGCTTGAAATCACACTGACTTTGAATAAGTTCTGAGACTCTCAGACTCAGTTTACTTATCTGGAAGGTTAGGAATGACAAACGCGGTCTCAAAAGATTGCTTCAAAGATCAGATGAAGTGCAATGCTTTAACTGTTGGGTCAAGCATCACAATCATCTACTTCCCAGCTGCACTGAAAACTTGAGAAAGAAACTGTCAACAAATTGGTGCTTCCCATAGAGAGTGGTGTTTAAGGATGTAAACGTAACACGCATATTTATTGGTGTATTATAGCTTATATGGTGGGTAATGTGCATGTTTACTCA
The DNA here is from genome assembly GCA_004027185.1 of Glis glis. Classification (NCBI taxonomy): domain Eukaryota; kingdom Metazoa; phylum Chordata; class Mammalia; order Rodentia; family Gliridae; genus Glis; species Glis glis. The sequence continues at coordinate 38,253 of PVJS01000755.1, forward strand.
ATTTAACCTTCATAATGACATTCTGTGGTAATATAATATTCTCATTTTATAGAAAAGAAAATAAAGGTCAGAGAAATTTATACACCTGTCAATGTCACTCAGAGAAGTAAAGTGGTGAAACTAGTGTTCAAGACAAGGTCTCCTAATGTCAAGCTCAGTGGTCTCTCCACTTCCTTCAAAACTCTGAAAACACACATATGCAACACTTATTGTACCTGGATTGACAATCTGTGTTGTACACTTAAGAATTTGTTAAGGGGTAGTGTTCTTACCACAGTAATGAAAAAAGTTATCTCATATATATATATATCATATATATGAGTTATAATACATATATATGTATATATGTATATATAAAGAAATATATGCTTAAAATATAATAAAATTAGTGTGTTTATGTTTACAAATCTTTTTAACCAACAAGTGTACATATTGTCATGATAGAGTAATTGTGAGATTATGACTGGGTATCACCAAGAAAACTTTGAAAGTTACTAAAGCCCAGATTCTAGGGAAAATAATTTAGTCTACTTCTAGTTTTTTCTAAAACAAACCAATGAAATACAGAAAGAGAGAATTCACAAGTGGTACACAAAAAGGTGTATACATAGAAAGAGCCCGGCCCACTTCTCCCTGATTTCAGCCTCATCAGAAAGGGGTTATGATGACTGTGCTTCTAGAATCTTATCAAAGTATCTCACATGTTGTCATGAGGAAAGGGAAATGGAGGGGTCACTTAACATCACCAACACGAGATGTGATACTTACATGGTTAAGGGCTTTCCTTAAAATTGTAAAAATCAACTTAAGGTATAGTCCCTGTTCCACTAAAGCAATTAAGAAATCTGGTCTCATAAGCTTGGAGGTGTGTGTGCCTGAGTGTGTCTAAATATCTGCTGCTCTAGAGAAGATACTGGAAGAGTTAACGATATTTACCTTACTTCTTGCCAAATATTACCACAACTGTCTCTCACCTGCATGGAGCTCTGAGACTGCTTAAAACACAAAGGACAAAGCCTTTCTTTTAAAAACTACAGTTAAGTCTGAAAATACAACTATCCATAGAAGAGGTCAGATCCTGATAATGGTCCTGAAATATAATATTGATCTTGACCCCTCCCTGTGGTTAGATATAGAGAATGTTGAGCTAAGATACAGCTCTTTATTATCCTGGTATGTTTGTATATATGTATACTGTATACATGAATATCTATGAAACAGAACGCTAAGGTGGCCAACATGAAACAGAACAAAACACAGTGACAGGGAAGAAAAGAGGTAAAACATCCTTCATATGACAGGCCTCTTCATGCCCACTCTAGTTTCAGAAATCACAAGAGAGTGATAAAACCATGAGAAAAATGAGTGAAGTCAATCCAAGTCCAGGAGAAAAAACCGAGGGACTCTAGCAGATGTGCTGTGTGTGCATGTGTGTGTGTGTGTGTGTGTGTGTGTGTGCGCACGCATGTGTGTTGGGCTGTGTTGAAGTCTCTGATAACTTTGAAACATTTTTTTGCATTTTCTTATTGGCTGGGAGAACTCTGTCACCTAACACTGCTGTGGCAGAGTGTTGAGGAAGAAGAGGCTCATAAGCTCACAGATCTGGTTTTCTATTAAAGAGAGGAGAAAAATAGAGAGGACCTTGAAATTTCCTTCTAAAACTATTCAGTTCAGCACCCCAAGGAAGTAAAGAGGCTGTGAATGAGAGCATTTAGTTTCCAGTTCCATGGGAATTTAACATGAAGGGCTAGGTTCAGAAGGCTAAGGGACCCCAGTCGGTATAATAATGGAGAAGCACTGAATGGGAAATCTGAACTGCAATTGCTTTTCTGTATATCTTTGATCTGTGGGTGGTTGGATCCAGGGATGCAGAACCCATAGATATGAATGGTCAACTGTACCATAATTTGACAGTTCCACTGCTGGTGGTCAGTTAGGTTGTCTCCCATATTTTGCAATTAAAAGAATGCTTCAATAAGTAACAAGGTACATAAATCATTTTGCATGCGTCAGCATATCTGAGGGTATACTTCTAGAAGTAATTGCCAAGTCAGATGGTATATACATATTCAACTTTAATAGATGATGCTAAATTGAACTCCAGATGTACTACAACAATTTACGCTTTCACAAGCAATGCATCTTCGAAGAGTGACATTGATCCTACTGTACTGCCAACCTATTTTGTTAATTTTTTGTAATTTTGCTAATCTTATGAATAGAAATTAAAGTTCAATGTAATTTATTTTGCATTTCTCCTATTTGAAGAGTGACATCTTTTCACATGTTTTGAGAGCGGTTTCTGTCATTACTCGTATTATTTGCCTTTTCTTTAATGTTCAATGTCTAGGAACTTTGATTTTAGATAGGTTGGTTTTTTGTGTGTGATAAGAACTACAAATATGGGGCTATCACAGTTTAATTTAATACTAAAGAAGTACTTGGGGTTAAATCCAAAGGCACTCTACCACTGAGCTACATCCCTAGTCTTTCAAAAAAAATTTTTTTTTAAATTTTGAGACAGTTTTTTGCGGTACTAGGGATGGAACCCAGGGACATTCTACCTCCGAGCTACAGCCTCAGCCCTATTTTTTATTCTTTACTTTGAAACAGGGTCTCACTAAGTTGCAGAGGACCTCACTGACACAGCTTTTTAAATGAAGAATGGATTTTGAATTTTGTCAAATGCTTTTTTAGCACCTAATGCTAAGTGATCATCTGAATTTCCTCCTTAGATCTATTAATAGTGATGAATTATATTAATAGACTTCCCAGTATCATACCATTTTCATATTCTGGGGATAAATTCTATTTGGTGATGAAATGAGCTACTAGTTTTATTTAGAGTTTTAAAACTACAGTGAGATTGATCTATAGTTTCTTTTTTCTTTTTGGTGGGGTGGTGCATTTTTCAGATATATTAGTATGATACACACATAAAAAGAATATGTAGACATTTTCTTCATTTTGCAAAAAAATTTTCATTGCAGAGAAAAGAAAAAGAGAACTGGACTTACTGAAAAGAAAGCTTAGTGGTTGTCTGGCCAGAAATAAATTAACTGAAGATATTAAGTTGGGGGAAGGTAGTAGGAGGTGGGTGGGGAGAAGGGGGTAGGGAGCGGGACCGAGCAAAAAGGGAAAGAGAAAGAAATTTTCTTCAGGGGGGAAATATGAGCTCTTTGAAGAAATTCCTGAAAAAAATAAAAAGCTTCTAACTAACCCCATTAGATAAGAGGAACCCTTATATACTGTTGGTAGGATTGCAATTTAGTACAGCTGCTATGGAGATCAGTATGGAGGTTCCTTAAAAGACTGGGAATGGATCCACCATATGACCCAGCCTAACTATTTAATAAGCCTCTGAGAAGATAATATTCTCCACCTTTCAAAGATTAGTACGCTGTTGCTTTAGTGGCCCAGAACTCACAACAGATTCTCTTAATTTTGGCTATCTGATGACATTTGAAACATCCCTGCTGGTACTTTCTTGGGTAGTAGAGAACATACAATATCCCATTTTGGCCCATGCAGAGGTGCACACTCCCCCAACCACAGTTCTTTCTTTCACCCGCTCTGTAATGTAAGAATATTTTCTTCCTCAGGCAACACTACCCAGATCGTTGGCCCTTCTCCTTTATCTTAGTGGCTGAAAATGGTGACTCAGTTTTGTTTCTACATTTCTGGGGGTTGAAGTGAAGAGATTACCTAAATAACCTGCTCTTTTTCTGCAGCTTAGAAATTCAGCTATGGCCCCTGGTAATCTAATCTGACCCGAGTATTTATTAATAATGGATTCTATGCATGTGCCTAACAGAGAACAATGTTTTGATATCTAGGAGGCCTGATCCGGGACATGTGTTATAAACCAAAACCATGTATAAGCCATGTATCTTACCAGATTCTCGCATGCTTTACCAATTCTGAAAGGATTCAAACAGGAAATCCGTGGAGGCAAAACAAATAGCTTCCAGGTACCTTACATGTTTTAGACTGTTTTCTCAGTAATTCAACAAATATTTGATAATATTTATCATGAGTCAGGCTGAGCTTATATTATATTGAGACAAGGAAGTGAACAGGGCCACACAGACATAGTCCCAGCAGTCACGGAGCATTCAGCCATTTATGTGATGTAAGTATTTTTGCATTCAGTGTGGGAAATCAAAGTTATGGTTTTCTGTTTGTTTTTAGCACAGTGAATTTATCTAGTGTTTACTAAAAAACAGTTTCTGGATTTTAGGAGTACCTATAACCTCAGCTGGTCCAGTCACCTCATAGGATAGTTTGAGAAAGTAGGCCCAGGATGGATCATTCAGATTCATTTTGGATGTGGCACCCTTCACGGATACCAGGTCAAAAGAATGGGAAATGAGGAAGGCCGAATGTGGGAGAGTGCCGGGAGGAGAGGCTGTTTAGGTTCCAGCCCTCCCTGCCAAAGCTATAAATACAAATGACCAATTTAACAGCATGAAAAGACCACCTACAAGATCTATACCTGGGATCTAATGGTTGCTCTGCACCTTCCTTCAATTATAGGATCCCTGCCATGTTTATGAGACTTTTAATTTGAGCATCACATTTTTGAAGGCCATATCATTATGACCATGTTTGATCTTAGGGTAGGAAAGCACAAACTAAAGAAAAAAAAAAGAAAGAAAAAGGCCTGCACAAGATTACTCTGAATTGAGCCTACTGTGGGGGAAAAGAAAAGGATAGAAAAAGGTTTAGATACCACAGAGATTGCAACCCTGAACAGTAATGCCATGAAAATTACTTTCAATTCTGCTCAGGAAATGAAATTAGTTAAGAGTAAGTACCATGGTTTTGTCAACACTATTTAAGGGCATTTTGAGAAAGGGAAGGATGATAAAAGACAGTAAGGACAAACACGTCATCCCCACTTGAATGTAGCAACAGGATATGATTTATAAATGAAAAATCAAATCATCATGATTGTTAGAACTGAGTCGCAGCTTTGTAAAAATAATCCTAATCATGAATCAACTGAGTCACAATACATGAAACTTCTCAGGCATACAGAACACAATTGCTTAAGACTTTACGAGTAAGAAGACCCCTCATAGAAAACTTGCTTTCTTGCCAGATAATCTGTAAATGCTCTACAATAGAAGTATGGAAGCATCTTTTCTCAATTTTGGTTCTTGCTTGATACCCTGTGCTCAGACACTCTGATATTTTAGGAGTCTTCTCATTTTGTACCCTGTCTTTGGGCTATCTCAGTCATTCCTTTGACTTACACAGCTACCTCCAACTTCTCATCCAGTTCTCTCCAATGAGCCCAACATCTTGACCTGCGTATCTCACATGTATGTCAAAGTTAACATGTCCACAGCTTACGTCACTGTTTTCCACCTCAAATCTAATCTTCTTCAACAATATCCAGCCAGTTATCCAAGCAAATAAGGAAAAGTTATCCTTTTCTCCCATTTCACTTTATATTTAGCAATACTCCTAACAGAGACTATTACTATTTTTGCATGTCTCTTCCTTTATTTTTATTTTTACCACCATTGCTTTTGCTCAAGCTCTTTACTAGTTTCTTACTCTTCAAACTCTCTTTATACTGTTGCTAATTAAAATGTATTGCTAATTAAAATGTATTTCTTAACAATAGAAAGCAAAGTGACTTCCCCCCCAAACCCCTCATACCCAAATAAAACAAACAAATCCAACATGAACATGTCATTCCCATATGTACTGCTTTTCAATATTATCTGTTGACTATAATACAAAGTTCAGATTCCTTAGCATGTTATATTGTGACTCTGCTCCTTTCTGGTCTTGAGTTTTCCCTATGACCTGGCCACGTGGAGTTTCTTGCATTGCCCAAACATATCACATCTCTCATCCTTCTGAGATCTGCTGTGCTTTCCTCTGCCTGCAATGCGCTGGGTAACCTGCCTGATGAGAATCTCTCATCCTAAATGTCCTCATCTGTACAACACGTGAGAGCAATGCTTGCTTCAGAGGATGGAAGCCACAAAATAAAAAGGCTATCTGTTCCCGCACAGGCCCTAGCATATCGATGCTTCTATGTGCTTCTATGCACTTCTGTAGGGTGGCATATGGAAGCCATCAGGGGACGCTATCAGTGTCATTGTCATCAGCATCACCTTTTCCAAGTCTGAATGAAAATATTTCCTTTGGTGAAAGTTTTTTCCGATTTACCCTGGAAAGGTTGGCCATTCTTCCTCACCAATCCTAATTAGAGTATCATATTATTTCAACTCCAAAATTGGCAGACTTTTCACATTTCAGCATTTCTGATGTTGGGGTACATCTTATAATCTATACATTATGGTTTGACTGGCAGCTATCTTTTTCCTTAGGTAGTACATGCTATAATGGTGTTTCTTACAATGAATGGGGCATTACATGAAATACTACAGTTAAACTGTATGACAACAACCATAAAAAAATTTGGTTATCCAGAGTGAATAGTGCATATTTGTGGTGGGTAAAGAATCTTACATTTTCTATGAATCAGTGAAACTCCTACATAAAAAAGGAACTACTACTTGGGACTTCAAATAGTAGACGAGAGATACTCCATTTGTATATTCTGCAATTTAGCAAAGTTCCAGGCCCCAAAGCATATTATAGTGCTGCTAGTTATACTGTGTTCTTAACCACAGACCTTTACCATATACCTCTGAACCACAGAGGTATGATCTGAAGTGGTGGCAGGCCATCACCTAAGCAGCCCTAACCGGCAGATGAATGATGACCAGACACTGTGCAACAACGGTTCTGGGGCTAGTCTCAAACTCTGAACTTGAGCAGTGAAGCTGAGGAGGTAGAGCATTAATGTGAAGGAGTGAGATATGGAAGGCCTAGGGACTGCCTCTTTAGACTAGAACTTTCCAACGGAAATATAATGCGAGCCACAAATTGAATTTTAAATGTCCTAGCAGCTGCAAAAATAAAAATAAACAGACAAATACAAATATTTTATTTATTTACCATAATATATCTAAAGTAATATCACTTTACCATGTAATCAACATGAAAAACCAGAAATGAAATATTTTGCATGTTTTTAGTAAATCTGGTGTTTGGATTCGCCACATTTCAGTTGCTCAACAGCTGCATGTGGCTGGGGTTTGCCATATCAAACAGTACAACTACAGACTATTTTTTTTTTTTTACAAACTCAGTTAAGTAATAAGGTAATAGTCACAGGCTATTTCCACAGTGGCCTTTCACCTCATAATATTGGAAACATTTAAGATTCCTACAATATTATATGCTTTCTTAAATTCTTAAGTTTTTTTTTTAACAGAATGGGAACAATTCCTTCAAATTCTTCTTCTTTTTTTTTTGGTCTTGTTTTGGCTGATTTTTGTTTTAACCATGATTTGATGTTACTCCTAATGTCCTTTTCACCTTCCCTTTACTTTGTTAAAGAAGGGCTGATTGTATTCAATTATACATCTTCTCCTAATAGACAGTACTGGAGGCAGGATCAAGGAGTGCAGTTCATCTTAGTATTCCCAGTACCTTAACATCTAGCAGGTTCTGAATACTTATCTTTGAATACATATTAAAAATAAACTAAGGTTGACAACAATGGTTCTCAATTTGGGGTGCACATTGGAATACCTGGGGAATAAAAAAATATTTTGATGCCTGGTCACACCCCTAGAGATGTTGGTGATAGGTCTAGTATGCTCTGGGTATCAAGGTTTTAAAAAAATCTACCCCTAAGTCATTCTAGTTTTCAGTAGCGTTGAGAACCACTGCTCTAGGGCTTTCTTAGAACCACCCTGCTTCCCTGGTCAGAAGCTTCTTGAAAAACCTAGTAGATGCAAACTCCTTTTCTAAAGAATAAAAGATTGTCAGGGTTCTACATCTATTCATATTTATCTCTTTCAACAAAGGAATAAGATGTACAGTATAAGTGTTTTAAGCTGCTAGCTGGTTTGAAGAGAGAACTCTAAGACCATTAAAGGTCTTATGTACAAATTGAAGAATTTTCCAGATATAGAACAACAGCAATTAAAAATAAAATCAGAATCAAATATATACAAGCCTTGTTTCAAGTTAATTCTACATATGTCAAAAGCAGACATTTTGAATGAGGGGTCAGAAAAGGGAAACATTTCATGCTTTTGTTTAGGCCGTTTAGGTTGTATTTGCACGGTATAATTATAAAGCAATGCATTTACTTTAATAAGTCACACTTAAAACCCATCTAATTAAAATCACATAGCACATAAGGTTGGTGTCATTGCTTGCTCTCAATGTGGTGCTGAGCCTGATGGCATTACTCTCAACGGCCAACTCTGACTTCTCAACACTAACCACCCCTGGTCATGGAGGAGGAGCGGTGATCTGTGCACAAAGGGAGCAGCTGGGATGGAGTTCCGATGACTCACGGACTGAGAATTTCCCTGCCAATTCCCAAAGTGGTTTGGCCATATTTTGTGGGTTCACCCTGCTTCACAGTCTTTTGTTGATGGTGTGGTGTCATGTGGCTTTATTCAATAATAGAAACAGCATGTTGAGATATACCCAAAATTTCCTACATGTACTTCCTCTGGCTTTCTAGTAAAGAAAATAGCTCCCTCTAGTCATTCCACACATTTTTCTTTCATATTTTAGGCTGAGTTTGAGAAATTAAAAATGGGAAATACCTAAGTTCAATGTTCACTAACCCTAATCAACAGGTCAGGTTAGTAGGTTAGTTCCCTACTCCTGCCAATATTGTGGAAGAAGGAAGAGAGATGTCTGGTTTTTTTAAGGAAGTACTGGGTCTTCTGCTTATCACTTCTACCTACTAACCCCAAAGGGCCAATGAGTGCTAAGTGATTGGATGTGTGATATTCACTGGGCCCCAACTTTCCTATCTGAAGAGGAATGAAAAATACAAGTTTCCAAGTTGCTATACTCTAAACCAGGAAGATAATCGCTATCCACCTGTCTGGGCTGGCCACAAATACTGAGATGCATGACTACATGTAAGTCCTGCATGTACAGTTTGTCAGTTAACATGCACTAAGGATGCCCTTGACCTTCAGGAGGAGACAAAAAAGTCTGCCCTCAAAAACTTTAAAAAAATAGGAATAATATCAAAGGTTCTAAAATATTAAGACAGTCTTAAAAGATGACAGAAAAGCTACAGGGCAGCTCTATCCACACTGAGGATGAAACCACTCTAGGAAGATGGACTAATGGAATCACTGGTGCTGCCCATGGTCAGCCAGGACACAAGGGGCAGTGAGCCTCAGAGAAAGATTTGTGGCATGAAGGATGTTTCAGAGTATTGTCCATATGCAGCTGACAAAGCCTCCTACCTTTCTGGAAGAACTCCTCCAGTTTGTCCTTGAAAGGCTGGAGATACTCCTTTGGGGACTCCTTGCACACCACCACCATCTGTTTCTCGCTTGCTGTGAAGAGAAGTTCAGAATTAGACTTATTTAAGAACTCCTGTTTGCTAAGTTCCTGCTGTGGGCCAGGTATTGTGCTTTGCACTGGGCACTGGTTGTGCAGCCTCCTTGTCAAACACTGTTTATCCAAGCTCTTTAGAAACAGGGAAATGTATTACCTTCAATTTTCCTTGTAGAGACCGAGAAAAATCACTGAACTGGGACAGGTGAAACATTCTGCCTTTTGGTCCCTCCAAAATAAAAAGAAGCAAAACTACTTAAGGTATAGTCCCAGGGTATTAAGAGCCCTGACTCTGTTCAGATTCATACTCCAAAAGTAGACCGAAAAAAGATTTTTCAGAAATTCCAAGGCATCCAAGTTGCATGGAACCACCAAATCAGAGATTCCTTAGGGTAAACGAATGAGAATTAAGCTCAGGTTGGGAAGCCTGCAGCTGATCTTCATGCTCTCCATCCACCTACCCTAACCCTACTACTACTCTAACACATGTGAAATATTTTTTTTTTTTTTTTGCGGTACCGGGGATTGAACCCAGGGGCGTTCTACCTCCGTGCTACACCCCCGGCCCTATTTTTTTATACTTTATTTTGAAATCGGGTCTCATGAAGTTGCGGAGGGCCTCACTAGGTAGAGAGAGAGAGAAAGACAGGGAGGGAGGGGAAGAGAAAGAGAGAGAGAGAGAGAGAGAGCGAGCGAGCTGAGGCTGGCCACGAACCCGGATCCTCCGGTTTCCGCCTCCCAAAGTACTGGGATTACAAGTGTGCGCCACCACGCCCAGCTTAACACATGTGAAATAATTTTATGTGATTTACTTCAGACAGAATATCTATAATTTATAATAGATTATTTTTTAACTTACATCTACTTACTATTTACTTTATTTAGATCTATTTTTGACCCAAAGCCTCAAATAAAATGTACTTGGCTAATATATGTAAATAAGTAATTTGAATAGTTTTTTTTCCATGAAGGGTTGCAATGACTTTCCCCAGCTAAAAGTCTTTATTTGATAGCTAAACAGGCTGATTGTTTTTTTTTTCTGTACATTTCTACTTCATTTTTTTAGAAAATACTTTTCTTGGTGCATTATAGTCTCACATCATAATTAGTTCACAGTGGCCGGGCGTGGTGGCGCACGCTTGTTATCCCAGTACTTTGAGAGGCGGAGACTGGAGGATCCGGGTTCGTGGCCAGCCTCAGCTCTCTCTCTCTCTCTCCCTGTCTCTCTCTCTCTCTGTCTACCTAGTGAGGCCCTCCACAACCTTGTGAGACCCGGTTTCAAAATAAAGTATAAAAAATAGGGCCAGGGGTGTAGTGTGGAGGTAGAAAGCCCCTGGGTTCAATCCCCGGTACCGCAAAAAAAAAAAAAAATTAGTTCACAGTGATAGTGACATACATGCACATAGCACTTGGTGAGCTTTCCCCTGCTCCCTCCTGGCTCCCTCCTTCCCAATACATGATATAAGAATCGGCATTGATATCCTCACATACGTACATTATGTCAATAAAGTGGTTTCAAACTGAATAGTTTTGGCTTGGCTACATGGAAACCATAATCTAGAGTTCACCATCACAAAAAGCTAGTAAGAAGCATTTCCTCAAGATGTCTATATGTTTGGGCCAGTTGTAGAAATACAATGGGGAGAGAAAGTCTTCATTCCTCAAAAACCACAGCTGAGTCATGGTCATTTTTGTCTGTTGACCATGGCCTGAAATTACTAATAGGTTCTCCTCTAAGAAACCATATGACAGCCTTGGATTTTCACCAGAAGGAAATCATGCCGCCTCATTCAAAAAATAGAGAAACATACACTCCAGGATCCTGGAGGAATTTACAAACATGAAGGTAAGGCACTTTGGAAGAAAGCAGTAGAGAAGGAGAGCTTTGTTTGGAAAGTCCTAACCAATACTTTGTTTTCAGAGATGGCATCTCAGAACCTTTGCTATGCACAAAGCAACATATATGTCAACACTGAAGCACAGAAAATTCAAAAGACGCCATGCAAGCGTAGGAATCCTGTTTTATTTTCTGAGTCAAGTTGAGAATAACCTGCATTCTCAGAGGTATCCAGGGATTCATCCTATGATAGGGATGCTCAGATCACAGGACCCAAATCCTACTGACATAATTATTAAGAGCTTTTAATAGAGTTTTTCTACATTATCTGCTATTAGCTTTTCTGACGACCATTCCACTGCTGTCTAGCAAGCCCTGTCCATAGGGATGCAAATACTGATTCTTTTTTTTTAATTATATACATAAATGAAAAATACAAATTCTATCTTGGGACAGATGGGAAACAAATGCCTTAAAATCAGCCAACACATCATTTTAAAATGCTTGTTTTCACATTGTTACCTTTCTTTGTAAGCTTATTTGTTCTCTCTATAATAATTATTTTATAACTTCTTTATTACCAGATTTCCCTTTATTTATTTCCAAGATGGAATTGTGGCCAAATGGTAAGAACATCCTTCCCGCCACTGTTTTTTGTTTTTTTTTTTTTTTTGTGGTACCAGGGATTGAACCCAGGGCGTTCTACCTCCACGCTACAACCCCGGCCCTATTTTTTATACTTTATTTTGAAACCGGGTCTCACGAAGTTGCGGAGGGCCTCACTAAGTAGAGAGAGAGAGAGAGAGAGAGAGGGGCAGGGAGAGAGAGGCAGGGAGAGAGAGACAGAGAGAGAGAGAGAGAGAGAGAGAGCTGAGGCTGGCTGTGAACCCGGATCCTCCGGTCTCCGCCTCCCAAAGTACTGGGATTACAAGCGTGCGCCACCATGCCCGGCGCCACTGTTTTCTTGTTTAGGGGTGCTTTGGACTAGAGTAATATCAGAGGAAAGAAAGAACGAGGAAGAGGAAGATGGAGTAGAGAGAGCTGGGGTATGTTTTGGAAGTGGACAAATAGGTCTTGCTGATTCAGTCAATGTTGGGTTCAGGGACAGGGAAGGGGAAGGATGAGCATCAGTGGCTAGAAGTGCCATTTACTGAGATCATGAAGTGGAGAAAGTATCTTTTCTCCTTTTTTTAAATTTATTTTTTATTTTTGGAGGAAGAGATCAAAAGTTAACTTTGAAGCTTGCTAAAGTTTTCTCTGGGCTCGATGAATTATAAGGCGAGATTATTTACTGAAAACAAAGGATAAGCTACAAGAAAGGATGACTATTGATGGGCTCTCATGGCTAATTCAAATGAATTAAAATTCCTGGGTCTGGGATTTAAGCTTATTATGGCAGTTTCCGCCCTTATCTCCCACCTATATTTGACCAATCACAGCACAGCTATTCAATGATTCCTAATTCTATCAACCAACGCTCCTGGTTTCATGTCCTCATTTCTATGGTTCTCTCTACTTTCACCCTGCACGTACTCTCCACACAGTCCTATTCATCCTACAAAGTTTCTCTGAGATGCCACATCTCTCCTAAGACCTTTTCCAATCCAGTTTTCATCCTTCAAACATCTCTAGTACCTTCTGAAGAGTGTTTATATTTACCTTTAATTATATTCATGTGCTTATATTAATCCCTGAGAAGTCACCATGTGGGTCTGATTCACTTGTCCCCATTTACTTGGCTGATTTTTCTCTAGCGAGGTCCATGCATCTGGCCAAAGCACCAGATTTCCGCACCTTAACTAGATTCTTATGTGGAGAGAAGGCCAAATAAGATCAGCATCGCTGACCCAGGCACAGAGTGGGCTTCCCAGGGGCACAGTGTGACCTGCTTGTCTCATCCCTCCTTCCTCTTTCTTCAGGAGAGGTATGACAAGGGGTCCCAGTCTTATCACCCCCCCCCAAGCACCATGGGGTGTCCCAACCTGATCTGAAAGGGCTTAGTGTGTTTTAAAGATGCCAGCAATGTCCACCACTTTCACTAAAGGCACCATTAAACCATAAAATTAACAAGTAATATTTCTGAGGCTGCTTCCTAATGCCAGGCATTCTGCAAACCACTTCACATGCACTCTATCATTTAATGTTCAGATCATGCCTGTGGGGGGCAGGGAGGAGGCATTTTGCAGATGAGAATAAGCATAAGACAGAAGCAAGGTAGCCAAGGTGATCATCCTGACTGGGTGGTTCGAGGGTAGGTCAAGATACAGGTGACTGGTCAGATATACTTTGAAAGACCTCTGCTTTGAAGAATCAGCATTTCTCAATGAACTTGCATGGTGACATAAAAATTTTCTCATAATATCCAGCTCTAGCTCTGAGAACACAAGGAACCATATCTAAAGGAAAGCTAGAATTTCTCATAAATTGTTAGACCTTTAAATCCTTTCAGCCTCATTCAAATTCCAAATTCTATTTTTACAGAACTATTTTTTCAGGAACACAAATAGTATGAGGCGTGTCTATGACTTTAGTAACAGGATATAATTGAAGCCATGATAGTAATTCCCTCTCCCACCCGAGCCAAAGCGAAGTGGAAGGCAGAGCTTGCTTCCCCCCCCCAATCACCAAAGCAAAACATCCACTTTTGCCTGAATTAAAAAGGCTGATCCCTGCAACTCTCCCTTGTCCTGGATATGATGACAGAGCCTATGGGGTGCCTGTCAAACTGTTCAGATTTTATGAAGTCATAGCATGGGGTGGTAAAAGTTTGTGCTTGGACCAGGACCTACCTGGGCTCAGGTTGGCCATGGCTTCTACTCTCATCTGTGAAATGAGGACCCCCCACCCCCGGGCATGATGTGAGAATTAAATGCTATATAGTGCACGTGAAGTGCCTAGAATGAAGTGCATTGCAGAATGCCTGGCTCTAGGAAGCAGGCTCATAAATATTATTCGTTATTTTTATGATTTAGTAAAATTGGTTGGCAAACACGTCACAGGCGGAACAGCAGGGGAGCCGTGGCCGGGGATTATGTGCTACAGATGGTGTGCGCTATATTTACGGAAATACGTCATAGTGCAAATCTCTTGTTTAGAATATGGGAATAATGATTTTCATTCCCTTACTGCAATTCCACCGCTCATTGTGAGAATTCACTGAAGAATGCAGGCAGACTCTTGGGCAAAGATGAAGCAAAGACACGAAACAATTCCCCTGGGCCACTGAGCCTCTCCGTTTTGAAATCAGAAACTGAAACCAGGACAAATGACAACAGCTCCACTGCTGCGTTTGGAGGTCCTCTCCGCACCCCCACAGGCTGGGACTCCCACGTGGTCTGTTAGAATTAAACTTCCCCACAGGATCAAAGGAGAGGGCCGCCCTCCGACTGTCTCCATCGGTCACCCATTCCGGTGGTCAGGCAGCTCGCCTGCTCCAATTTATTAACTTGGCTTGTCTGCGATGCTTTCTAGTGGACAAATGGGAGACCCAAAGACTAATTAATGATGACACTGGAGACTTGCAGTGCATAAAGGAGAGAGGTCACGGACAGATCCACAAATGCTGCTCATTGTCCGACCAGAAGACTCTGGGACAATATTGCAAGACCACCAAGGTGGCCTCAGACACAGGCTGTGCCAGCAGTTCCTATGTTAAAAGCCAAAGCCACTTCAGCTTCTCTCTCTCTTATTTTTCCCTCTATAAAATTTCTGAATATTAAAAAGATATTCATTTCTAAAGTTAACTACTAATAAGCAATCGTCGTGAAAGACCAATTATTAAAAACCAATATGTAATGAAATAATGGAGACTAAATCGAGAGAATCCTCATTTAAATGTTAAACACTTGTGGAACGCTAGTAGGAAAGACAATATGGCCTTGAATGTCTTAAGATTTCAGACATCAGGTAATTTTAAGGTCACATTGGTGTTTATCTATTTTTAGTGTCTCACCCTAAGAACAAAGGAATAAAATGTATTGAGCCATTTAAAAAGCAAGAGTAGGTTAGAAGGATAAAGAGGCAAGACCCAGATATAATTAAACAAAATCTAATACATAATTAAATAAAATCATGAAATAAAATAATTAAACAAAATCAACAGATCAAACATACAAAAGATATTGTCAATAAAATACAGAGCATGTTTCCTATATATTGAAGGACTTATAGACTTACTTAAATCAAAATACTTTTTGCAGTGTTGAGAATCAGACCCAGAGCTTTGTAAAGTAAGAATACAGTTTCAGCTAGGCTCTCTGCTTTTCTAATCTGGGATCCTCTCTTCTCTCCGCTTATCTAATGCCTACTCTGTCTACCATGGTCCTGTGCCAGATCTATCTCTGTCTCATTTTTACAAGCTCCCTGTCCTTTCCACAAGCTCCACACTCAAAGGACCACCACCGAGGACTGCTGCAGCAATCAACGGAACTGTCTGTCTACATAAATTTTTGTATAGTTTCAGTGTTTAGGTGAGAGAACAGACCTCAGAGTCAGACTGTAAAGGGCCTAGAATGCTTGGTTAAGGAGCTTATCATAAAGGAATCCATTCGTAAGTGCATCAACTCAGCACATATCTGCTGAGTATTCACAGCGTGCCATATATTGGATTCCAGGTACTGGGATTCACCAGTGAAGAAAACAGACTAAAATCCCTGCCCTCAGACATTGTGGTGAGGGGCTCCCCAATACTTCTCAAGGGGTGTGACACACTGTAATTATTGTTTCTAGTAATTTCAACTGCAGGCAAACCTGTGAATTATTTCTTTCCTTCAATATTTACATCTCTACTCTCATCATTTTAGTAATATGAAAGTATAGAGTTCTTCCTAGTATTTTTCATACATCAAACAGTGTGTGTGTGGGGGGGTGTTAGAGGGAGCACACTTTTAGCTTTATGGCCCCAAATACTCTTTTGTCAAAATAAACTTGAAAACAAATTTGGAAATAAAAATCACAATATTAGCATAACAATTTTTTCATGGTATTCGTCTTGAACCAAATGATTAGGAACTATAGGAAATCCAGTACAAAAAATACTAAAATAAAAACAGTAATATTTTACTTTGGCTAGCAGCAATTCAAGGACTTCTGTGGAGGGGGAAATCTTATTTAAACTTGGTAAAATATTAGAGTTTCTTATTTCCTTATTAAAGGTTGGCACAAATGAGAAGGTACTATTGTGTGTATATATTCTGTATATATATTTTTAAGGCCATGTAAAAGGAAATTTCTAATGGATGTAAGTAAAAAACAAATGACAGAACCTTGAAAAAAAAGCACATATTTCATGTTCTTGAGCTCCAATGCTACATACTAAGGGCATTTCAAGGCATGACATGGTAAAGGGTAGTGAGCAATGTTACAGTTATCAGCTCTGTCAGGGTGGGGATGGCTGGGCTGGAGCAGAGGGAAAAATACATCCTAGAAGAGCTCTATATAGATTTCGAAGGGACCTGCTATATGCCATATAGCCCTCCAAAGCCCAAATTTCTTGGCTCAAATGAGACAACTGTGCATTAATGACCCATGTGTAAACAACTTATATGCAATGAAAGGTATTCTTTCTTTCTTTCTTTTTTTTTTTTTTTTTTTGCAGTACTGGGGATTGAACCCAGGGTGTTCTACCCCGGCCCTATTTTTTATCTTTTATTTTGAAACCGGGTCTCATGAAGTTGTGGAGGGCCTCTCTAAGTAGCTGAGGCCGGCCGTGAACCCGGATTCTTTCTTTAATCTTGGTTTGGGGAATTAGCTGGTCTCATGTCCAAATTATTCCTAATGACGATTCACCCAAAGGCAAGCATTTGTATTTAAAGTGGTCAGAAAATCTGAATGGGCAGCTGGATATTAGGAGTTAAAACACAGGCCTTAACCATATGGTAGTTGGGCCAGAATGTTACCTCAGAATAATGTAGACACAGAGAGGGGTTTACATGTACAAGTGCCACTTTATATTTGTACATACACAGTGTATATCCCTCAATAGCTAAGTAGAACACTGTGCTAAGTAACTAGAGCTCTGGCATATTCCAAAATGTGGAAATAACCCAAACATCCACCAACCGATGAAGAGATGAATAAAAACGTACTTTAAATATGCTGTGGATATTATTTGGCCATAAAAAGAAATGAAGTCATACTACAAGATGGATAAACCTTGAAAACATTATGCTAAGTGAAGAAGCCATTATAAAGGACCACATATTGTATGATTCTACTTTGATGAAATGTCCAGAGTAGATAAATATATAGATACAAAATAGATTAGTGGTGGCTAGGACAGGGGTTGGGGGGCTGGTAAAGCGGTGCAAGATGTCGTTCCACAGTAATGAAGGTTTTCCAAAATTGATTAGGGTTGAAAATTCCATGGAAATACCAAGAGTCATTGAATTGTACACTTTAATTATGAATTATATAGAATGTGCTTTTATCTTAAGAAGCTGCCAAAAAGGGTAATTAAAAAACTCAAACTGGAACTATAATGAACAGAGAGTTTCTTAGAGGCACTATAGGAAGAATTTCAATTTGGGCTTCTTTTATAAATTTAAAAAATCTTAAGTGCAACTATCCATCATAACAGTTACAGTATTTAGTAAACTGTGGATTTGAAGTGGGAAATGAATTTGAAAAATACATATACTTAAGAAAGCAAACATATTAATTTATCTTCAAAAGGTAGCAATTAAGTGTTACCACAAAATAAAATGCCTACTAAAGTAATCAGATGACAAAAATATAAATAAGACATTTAACTTGAAAGTTTGTTGTATAAAAAACAACAGCATTGGAGAAATCTTAATGTGGGATAAAGCTATGAATATATCTACACATAATATATTTACATACATACATTGATGACACATTAGAAAAATTAACTATTTAGCTATTCTTCGTCTACAGATACATTTATTTATTCTTAGTTTTTCATATACTTTATTGGCTGGGAAAGTTATTTAATATTTTTCAGATTCTAATTTTCTTGATATGTAAAATCTTCTGAAGACTAAAACATACATGAAAAAGCATTTTGTATATTAAACAGTGAAATGCTACCCAAAATATTATTTATCCATCTAAAATATCTAAACAGTAGAAAGATTATTCTTTTAGTTTCCAAGTATAGGTAGACAACAACAACAAACCCCATAAAACTGACATTCCTAATTTTTATGTGGGTTTGTTTGTTTGTTGTGGAACTGGGGATTGAACCCAGGGGCATTCTACCTCCAAGCTACACCCCCAGCCCTGCTTTTTATTCTCTATTTTGAAACAGGGTCACACTAAGTTGCAGAGGGCCTCAGTATGTAACTGAGGCTGGCCACAAATCTGCGATTCTCCTGTCTCAGCCTCCCAAGTACTGGGATTACAAGCGTGCACCACCACACCCGGCATACTTTTGTGTTTAATAAACAAGTGAGTATGTTATAAATAAATAGGCTAATCCCTTTCATAGTCAAACCATCTTTAAAAAGTTGGCCAATAATCATTTTTTATATTTCTTATTCCTTGACTCATTGGAATTTACTGCCAATTATAACACTGAAAAACACCCTAACCACTAATTAACCCATCCTATGGTCAGTATCCTTTTTTTTGTTAGCTGACAGCCCAGCAGGATTCCACTTTGTTGGTGGTCTCCCCTTTCTTGGCTTCTGTGTTCCCCATTCTGGGTTTTGCTCTTACCTCTGAGGCTCTGTCTCCTTTGCATTCCCAGTCTCTTACTGAGTTATTAAATGTGTGTTCACTGGGGTTTGGCATAAAAGTTTCTTCTCCTCCCATGCTATCTTCACTCTATAGACAATGTCATCCAGGTAAACATTTCAGTGACCATCTCTAGGATATAACCCCCAAGGTCACAGGTCTAGCTTATAGTTTGATCTCCTGAAAAGCTCTTGAATTGATGATTCATCACCAGACTGCAACAGTACCTTCCTAACTGTTCTCACCTGCACTCTTGCCTCATGATTTGTTCTTCAAACTATAGTCAAAGTAACCTTTATAAAAATCTGATTATGCCAGTCCCCTGGTTAAATCCACTAGTGGCCTTCATTATTCTTTAGAGATTGTCCCCAATTCTTAAGTGGCCTACAAGGCCCTAACTGGGCTGGCTCCTGCCTGCCTGCACAGCCTTACCCCATTCTTCCTGTCACACTGGGCTTCTCTCACTCAAACATGCTCAGTTCCTCCCCACCATCAGGGCATCTCCACCATGACCTTCTCCTCTAACTCCTAGTTATCAGAGTCTAATTAGTGGTGAGTCATTGTATTGACCTCCTCTCAGAATCCCTTCATCCTGATTTCTTTTAGGCCTTCCATTCTATACTAATGAGGTCTCCTCTCTTACAAAGTCATAGTACTGTATACTTTTTCCCTCTTAAATACATGTAATTTACATGATTATTTATCTCCCCATTAGGCAGAAACTGTATATTTTGCTCACTATTATATCTTCAGCATCTTCTATGTTTAGCTCAACAAAGACACTCAATGAGTTTGATAAATAAATGAAAAAACTACTAAGGGGGTTGAAACTTATACCCATTCCATATTGATATTAGCATCTTAATAGAATTTGGCTCTGTTATGTATATGTGCATACACACATATTCATGTAGGATGTATGTATATATATATATATGTATACACACATATATGCACACAAAGACACATGAACAGTTTTCTTCTTTGCCTCCATGCATGTGTGTGTGTATGTGTGTGTGTATGTGTGTGTGTGTGTGTGTGTGTGTGTGAAATGAAATGTAGATGGATTCAGAGACTGAAGAAATACAGAAGACTGAATAACATATACCATACCATTTTCACTCACATTCATTCATTCAGATAAGAAATAATATATGTTTTTTTAATCCCAAAAGCTAGATTCAAAATTGTTAGATTAGTCATTATTGAAAACAAAAGTCTTTGACAAATTCTTAGAGTCAAGCACTCCAACTTCCCCAGATGAAAGTCTGGGTAGGTGTTATCTAATATGCAAACTTTAGGAAAATGGGATGCTATCTTTCATACCAGAGGAAGAAGTGTTTGTATCTCTTTAAGAAGGAAGATGGGTACAAAGAGACTAGGTTAGGAAGAGAACAACTGCATTAGCGAAGGCTGGCTTCTGGGACCTCCACACAGCTTCAGTAAAGCCTCCTGAGCTCACACTGCTAGCTCAGAGTGTGGGCTAGGAATATGAAGGAAGGGCTGAATTTTACACTGATTTGTACCTACTTCGAGGAAAGACACCTCACCAAGAGGCAGAGGTGCCCCCACATGTCCTTCCAATACTCTTTCTTTTGAATTTTCTGGATAGCGTTGCTTTTGTGGATATAAGCTATTAGAGTAAGTTGCTCTTAGTTCACAGGACACAGGGTGGTTTGTAACCCTACTGTGAGTATATATAGGTTACATAAATACCCACATATTCAAAATACCTATTGAGAATCTGTTATATGCCACTGTGTCAAATATAGAGGACAAATACTTAACGAGACCAACATTTCTATTTTTTTTTTTTTGCGGTACCAGGGATTGAACGCAGGGGCGTTCTACCTCCACGCTACGCCACCGGCCCTATTTTTTATACTTTATTTTGAAACCGGGTCTCACAAAGTTGCGGAGGGCCTCACTAAGTAGAGAGAGAGAGAGAGACAGGGAGAGAGAGAGAGAGCGACAGGGAGGGAGAGAGACCAACATTTCTGCTCTAAAAATGTTGGTAGTCTATGACAGTAAGAAACAAGGAAATCAACAAGTCATAACATAGTGTGGTGTTGTGGAACACTGGGTAGGGTCTTCTCTTTTGTATTGGGTGGGTGTGTCTAGTGAAGGTTGCTCAATAAAGATAACTTATAAGTTGAATTGGAAAGGTCAAGGAGAGCGAAGAAAAAGAAAATATCACGAGTGAAAGTAAACCAAAGACACTGAATGAGCCGTTTGGGATAAGGGAAGTGGTACAGCAAGACTGGGGCTCAGACACCTCCTCTCCTTGTGTCACTAGTATCTTGTGTCAGATTTTAGTTCCAAGGACAGAGTATAGTGTCCATGAGGGAGACATTCTTCCTGGCCCCAGACGTCTCCCAGGTTACAGGTGAACATTGAAATGTCTCCATAACCACTCTGATTATGGAAACCGAGGTCATAAAGTACCATAGACATAGTGGGCTTGCAACTTTCTTTCATGTGGTAAGGAAACATCTCATTGTGAAGATATCTGACAAAAGACTTAACCAGAGCAAGGAAGAGAGCCCTGGGCAAGTCTGAAGGGGGAAATGAAGAGTGTTATGTAGGCCACGTTAAGTTTGAGATGTTAACTAGACACTCTGGTTGTATATAAAAGTCTGCCACTCAGGGTAGAAATATTAGACACCCCTAGTACACACTCCCTAGTCATGGACAAAAAATTGGTATTTAAAGTCTAGCAAAAGGTGAATTGCCAGGGAGTGAATATGCCAGAGAAGAGAGGGTGTATGCAGGACATGCCCTAGGGAGGAGAGGCCAGCAGTGGATGGAGAATGAACTGGTAAGTAGAAAGCAAGGAATGAGGAGTTACATGATCTGAGGGGAAAACTATGGCAAGAAAGAAAGAGAAGTCAGCTCTGTGCAATACTGTTGAAAGTAAAGGAAGATAAAGAATGGACCACCGAGTCTAGCAACATGGAGGTCACTGATGATCTCAACAGTAGTTCCAGTTGGGGGGAGGGTGGAGAGAGGAAGGCAAGATGGAGAGGGGTGAGGTAAGTGTAGAAAGACCCTCTAACCATGGGTTTAAGAGGTTATACTAGATAAAGAATGGCAAAATTAGTAAGAAGTGGGGCCTAAAAGATAGCTCCAGTTCTCTCAGTCAAGTGTAGAAGGAGAAGAAAAAAAAAAAGAGGAGGAGGCAGCAGTGGCTAGGAAGTGGTTATTTTCTTGGTGACTTTGAAATGGAATCAGTTCTTATCTGCCTGGGATGTTTTAGATGCAGTCTCCTTTGCTGGGAGTAGGACTCCTTAGAGTCTTTTTTCATTCCTTTAAGAAAACTCACAAAACCTTCATCTCGCAAAAATAATTCTATCGAGAATCTATTTCCTAGGGCTACTCTGATTAAGTG
Source organism: Glis glis (assembly GCA_004027185.1). Lineage (NCBI taxonomy): Eukaryota > Metazoa > Chordata > Mammalia > Rodentia > Gliridae > Glis > Glis glis. The sequence goes on from PVJS01000755.1 coordinate 60,587, forward strand.
CAGAAGAGGCACAGCCCTTCAGAGAGTGGGTGCCTTTCCCCCAGAGGAATGTTGTTTAAAAATAAACCCACCAGGAAGCTTGAGCCCGGGGAATCCCATGATTCTGATTCACTCCACTGAGGGAGGCCGCCCAAGATCAAACGCACCTTACTGTCCCATGATTGTGAGTACTCCCCATGAACAGATTTAAGCAGAAATGACAGGGCTAAGTGAGGACATGCCATTATGCTTTAGGACTTGGAAAGACTTGCAAAGCTGGGCTACCGACTCTAGCCTTTGCACGGCATTGTCCAAAGCTCTGTTCCGAGGACCCTCCTATCAAACATCACAGCTGAGTCAGAATTTCCGCTGTGATGATTATGTGGTTATAGACGCAGCCTTGGTCTGCGAGACATTAGCATGAAAAATATTCATTAATCACCTACCCATGACTCGGCCTAAATATAGATGAATTGGGCATGATTTGATTTATGGGGTGTTAAGTGATCCAGTCATTTAGTCAAAAATATTCCCTGCATTGGTCCCCATGAAAATCATCAGCGTTAGAAGCTTTCCTTTGAACTAAAGATGATAATTCCAGAAGATCTTGTTAGAAGTGCATACACACACACACACACACACACATATATATATTACTTCAAAAAGAAAACATTATCATGAACAATTCATCAATGCTTTAGCATAAATTTATTCTTAAGACTGGTTTAGAAATTTTTTCAAGCCATAGATAGGAAAGTTGTGTTATGGTGGGAGAAAAACATACATTCAGCAAGATTCTAATCTCTAGGTTGACTGTGTAACAGGAGGCCTTCTGCAAGCAGCCTGAGCATGAAGCTCCTGGGTGTCTATGTAGAAGCTCACCTTGGAGAGAAGAGTAGCAGTCAACTTCTAAAAAGTATGAAGTTAGCACATATACATATGGGAACTATGACCAGATCACGGTCACCATCCCTCTTCCATTTCCTGTGCCTAGGCCTTTGTGTCATAGCCCTTGCTTCTTCATAACTTTATATAACTTGCATTTACATTTGATTTTTTTTTTTTTGCAGTACCAGGGATTGAACCCAGGGGCGTTCTACCTCTGCGCTACACCCTCGGCCCTATTTTTTATACTTTATTTTGAAACCGGGTCTCACGAAGTTGCGGAGGGCCTCACTAAGGAGAGGGAGGGAGGGAGGGAGAGAGAGAGAGAGAGAGAGAGAGAGAGAGAGAGCTGAGGCTGGCCACGAACCCAGATCCTCCGGTCTCCGCCTCCCAAAGTACTGGGATTACAAGCGTGCGCCACCACACCCAGCTACATTTGATTTTTATATACTTATATTTGATAAGGAAATGTTTGTATTTTCATTCTTTCAATGAACATTTCATGTACACTTGCTTATACTATTTCAGAAAATTCACAAACATTGTGTTTTACAGCCACACAAAATTTCGAGTGGATATATACCATAGTTTACTTAATAATTCTGCTACAGCTGGGTAGTAAACTCCTTTCTACTTTATTCCTACAGTGAGTTAGGCTTTGAGTCACATCTGTGTCCACACAAACTTATTCTTAGCTCAGGATTACTTCTTTACGATCCAAGAAGTGGATAAAATAGGAAAAACTTTTTCAGAGTTCTCCATACATAGTGGCCAAACTTCTGGGCACCTTGGTGCATGCCTGTAATCCCAGTACTTGGGAGGCTGAGACAGGAGGATCGCAGGTTCGAGGCTAGCCTCAGCAACTTAGACCCTGTTTCAAAATAAAAAAAAAAAATTAAAAGGGGCAAAGGTTATACCATAATGGGACAGAAGAATGGGGGAGATTCTGAAAATAAAACAGTCTTCTGTACCACTTTGCAGAGGCTGGGTCATACAAACTGGAATTGTGCCAACCACTGGAATACAGGGGCTGTGGGCAATGAACTTGGGGCAATTACCCTCAAGAATGGGCAATAGTAAGAAGTAACTTACTCAAAAAGATGGTAACTGGTGATATACAAAGGTTGATATAAAATAATCTTGAGTTAACCATGACATAAGAGTAGGTTTGAGGTCTATCCATCAAGGAGCTTTTTTTTTGAAAGGCCCTAATATGTCACATTTAATTTAAATTATGTTGTCAATACCAGTAGAGCTATCTGAATTTGGAGGTTGGGTACAGGCAAGTTTATGTCAAATGCTCATATTTTAATATATATTTAAATAATTGTAAGAACATATAATTTTGGTATGCTCCAACTTGTTGATCAACAATATCAAGTAATGATCTGGATGCATGATTATAATTCAAGCCATTTGTGAAGGACAGATACAGCCTACATTTTTGGGGGGGTGGGGAGATTGAACCCAGGGGAATTCTACCTCTAAGCTATACCCCCAGTCCTTTTTATTTTTTTTATTTTGAAACAGGGTCTTGCTAAGTTGCTGAGGCTAGGCTCAAACCTGCCACCCTCCTGTCTCATCCTCCCAAGTACTAGGATTACAGGCGTGTGCCACCGCGCCTGGCTAGAGCCTACATTTTTGAGCAGCTCATCCAGTACTACTTCAAGAAGTACACACATATCATTAGTGAAAATCTGTGGGTAAAAATTATGAGGCTGCAGATGGAATGAGCGAAAGCAGAGCGAAGCTCTATCAGCAGATGCCTCACTTCTACGAAATGATGTCCGAGGTAGAGCAACACATCTTACTCATTGCTCAACTCAGGAAAATGATCTTCCTATAGGAACACTTAAATAGTAAATGCTTCTTCTGGAGTCAGAAAGCTTATTTTGTGGCAGGTTTTACCCGGATTTAGTGACACAGTCTCTCGCACACACAAATCTGAAGGCAGCAGGCTTCCCTCTTTATGATTCAAGGACACAGTAAGAGGAAGAGGCAGCAATGCTGATCTTACCACTGTTTCCTTCCAGTAGTACAAAGAGGCCAATGATTAAGACACACAAACTAATTAGCATGAAGCAACCTGCTTCCACACTGCTCAGCCAGGACAGCTGTGAGCCCTCCACAGTGTCTCTGACCTCTGAGCCCCTCTCCCCATTTCAGCCCTTCCTGATTAGTCACATGAACTGTACCTTTCTACTCTGCAAAGGGTCTACATCTGAATGAGGAAATAAAGGAGAAAAGATGGAAAGGCAGGAGAAAAAAAAAGAAAAGGATGGAAAGCTATTTTAAAAACACACACCCTGAACTGGTGGATGGATTCTGGTGTCTAGTCTTGGCTACGGGAAGCGCTGGCAAAGCTTGAAGTTGGCAACTACTGCTAATCAGTTTGCCACTGTCTTCAGATTTAATGCAATATTTGGCTTGGACATTTTTAAAAATCCCCTATTCCAGCTAAAATATTTACACAGTCCTATGTGTCTCACTTAATGCCTGTTAAGCAATCATCTTTTAAAACCCCGCAGACACTTGTAAATCTGTCGGGAGAATTGTGGCCTATAAACAAGGCTTCATATAAAGAGAGCTGCATTGTCAATTTGTTGGGAGTTGGGATTTCTTAGGATGTGTTTGAAAATAAAGTTGAAGATCAGAAATAGTTTAGAGTGGGTAACAAAGTGGCCAATAGTCTTGCTTGTTGGACACTGTTAGTGGTATTAACGGGAAGCCTCCAGACACTGACCTCAGCTATTTAAAGCCGTGCTCCCCTGTAAACCTGTCATTGATCCTACCTCACTCTTGAGTTATGGCACAGGGAGAGTCACTGGTCCAGCAGCCCCTGCTAGTTTGCATCCCAGGGTTGGAGAAGATGACTTGGTGAAGTCTTTAACAGGAGGCTACTGCGCGGCTACGTGCGATGTGCACGGTGTGTGTTGGGAAGGATGAGGACTGTCAGAAGGGAAATTCTGGGCAGGTCTGAGGTTGGGAAGAACAAAACAGCTAAAATGGGGACAAACAGTCTCTTCTAAGGGAGGCTAGGTTTTCTAGACTCCAAAATGCTTCTTAAATTCTCTAACATCTTCATCCCTGATGTTAATGAGCCTATCAGATAAAATTTAAAGGCAAGGGAGGCCCATTCAAGCTATCTCCTGTTGGCCTGGGGAGTCCCAGGAACTTGTCTCTGTCTTTAAGATGAGCCAGGTACTTATTATAGTGCTCAGTTATTTACTTATTCTTAGAAGATTAGCTGTCTGTTTATTTTTGCTCCACTTCTTTCATGAACATGCCACTGATTATGATTTACAACTAATTTTATAGTAGCTTTAAGGATGACAAATAAAATGTACACATCAGTTTAAAAACTCAGCCCCCGTTTAAAACATTCAATTTTGGGCTTGGGTTGAGTGTTAGAGTAAGGTATGACCTAGATGAAAAGTATAATTGGGTATTTGTATTTCCAAGGTATATAGTGCCTTGAAACTGGAGGCAGCAAATATTTGTTGATTCTTTCCATGGGGTCACAACCAGAAAGGGCTTTGCAAATGTTTTTGTGAATCTGCAATCCAGCTGGAGGGCAAGCTAAAGACCTTTCCCCTGCTATCTGATGGGCAAGTTTAATCACTGGTTCTTAGGGACAATCTGATTTCTGTTCCGAGGAGAAGAGAAATCAGAAATGTAAGTAGGAATAAATTTCTCCCCTACAAAATGGGAGTAATACTTGCTCTTAAAATGTGTTTATAAATGACTTGATATTTCAGTCAGTTTATTTAGAATTAGCAGTTAACTCAGTGCTTAGAACAAATATTTGCCGAAAAAAAATGAACTGATTGAAAAGGTCAAACAAGGTCCTCCTTTTGTCTGCAGATTTTTTTTTCTACCCAGAGATTTGATATTTTTAAAGAGCATCAAAATGGCCCAGAAAAAGTCATTTAAAAAACACAAACAAGCAGTTTTAGCATGTTAGACATTATGGATTTTCCTTGGGTGTTTCCTCTTTCTGTATGTTACTGCACAAAGAAAGTTGCTGGCCCCGTGATGTCTGGCCCTCCACTCTGACTTGGACATACTGCCATTTATCTCTGTGTCCAGCAAGTCTTTGAAAAGGAATCCAAGTTCTCAGCCCCTGATTAAAAGCAAATCGCCCTTAAATAGCCGAGAGTGTTTTAGATCTCAGCAGGCTTGGCATGCATCATCTCTTTCTATTTCTCATAAGAACTCTACGAACTCAGTCTTGTTACTGTCCCCATTTTTAGGTGAGAATGAACACTTACACAGATTGTAAGTGACTGAGCCAGAATCTCAACCCAGGGGTGTTAGACCCCTGGCCTTGTGCTACATGACTCCTACCTTCACCATCTACAGGGAAAGTCTAGAAAAATTATGAGAAACCTATGAAAGTGTGTCATATACTGTCAGGAACTAGGCAGACATAAGGTAAACATCACCAAGTACCATCATAGGAACTCCTTCTTTTTAAATGGGGAAATGGAGGCCTAGCAGGAGGTTAGGTCATTAAATAGCTCAGCCGAGACCTGACCCAGGGCTGCCAGTTCCAGATAAGACACACTGATCTTTCCATGAGAATCTAAAAAGTAGAGCGTAGTCCATGGCCCCTGTCTGCCTAAAAGCAACAGCGAGGCTAAGACATCTGGGAGAGATAAGGACATTGGGTGAAACTCCTGTCCTTGTTGAGAGGACTAACGAGGTCTCCCTCTAACTTCACTCATTTGGTAGTCTGACATGAAAAGTATCCATTCGTGGATTGTGAATCTTCCACAGAGTCCAAGATACACAATCTATTTGGGCAGAAAAACATTTTGATATTCACAAAACCACCCACAAATCTATTTCTGTGAAGAAAATGTTTTAACCTGATATAAGTTGATGGTACCATAGCTCAAGTACTGTTGGCAGTTGAGATCCTAGTAATATACTTGGCTGGGGAATCCTGGCCATACCACTTCCTGTCTCAGAGTTTCAAGTTTCTCAGCTGCATAGGCCCACCCTATTCACGTCAGAGGCAGAGCTCTACACACAGGTCAAGGAATTCCATTTTAACCACACCAACACCTTTTTTATTTTCTTGAATGGGAAGTATAAAAGACGCTGTGTGAATGAACTTGCCGTGATACACTTCCATTTCGCCTATCTTATTCCCATGGCATGCTAAAAGCTGGCAGGGCACCCCCTGGTTTCCTTGAGCAATTCTTCCAATCACTGAGTAGAAACCTTATCAAGAGTATTTGTGTTGTTTCCAAACCTATTTATGCCAGTTATTATTTGATTACATTTAAATAATTTAATTACTTGATGGTAAACCGTGATATGTAACTGTGGAAAGTACTATTTCTATAAATTTAAATAAAAAAGCTGAAACACTGCTGATGAACATAGGTATAGGAGGTCAGTAGAGACTGAGAAGATAAACTAAGTATGTGGTACTCAGGACTGGATCCTGGGACAGAAAGAAGATACGAATGGAAAAACTCATGAAATACAAATGGAGACTAGAGTTCAGTTAACAGAAATGTAACAATGCCAATTTTTAATTTTGAGATGTATCACAGCAATACAACATGTTAACAATGGGGAAACTGGGTAAGATCTATATGAGAAGTCTATACTATCTTTACAACTTTTCCATAAATTTAAAATTATTCCAAAATAAAAATTATAAAAACTACAGGCAAGACAGTTTTAAAAGACTGAGAAAAGCTTGGCGTGGTGGTGCACACTTGTAATCTCAGTACTTGGGAGGTTGAGACAGAAGGATCGCAGGTTCGTGGCCAGCCTCAGCAACTTAGTGAGACCCTCTGCAACTTAGTGAGACCATTTCAAAATAAAAGAATAAAATAGGCCTGGGAGGGCTGGGGGTGTAGATCAGAGGTAGAATGACACTAGGTTCCATCCCCAATACCAAAAAATAAAACTTTTAAAAAAAGACTGAGAAGAATTATAAATATCTAGGAAAATTCTGTGGTGATATTTGCATGAGTCACTATTCCACTTGAAAAATACAAAAGGGAAACCATAGATGACCTATTATGGATGCAGACTATATGAGAAAGACCTCTGAGAGACTCCAATAGATCCACAATTCAAGAAAAGGCCTCATTCTTGCATCAAAAGGTAGACAAAGGATACCTTTTGATACTTTATTTAGCTGGCTTTAAATGAAAAAGTTAAGTGATCTAAGTACTATTTTCTATGACTACTGATTTTAGCCATTTTTTTCCCATTTAACTGACCATACCGGTAAGAGTACTACTTTATAAAAATTAGTTCTAGATGGTATCAATGCGGGAATATTTAAGTCATAGATTAATTCAAGAGCCAATTTTAAGAGTGGTTTACAAATAGAATGCCTGATATCCAAGCCTGATAAAATTTTACAGTTGACTTTTATATCCTGTAAGTATTCAGAATATCTAGAATTTTTTAGTTGCTCTGATGTACTAAGTCTAGAAAGAAATCCAATAACCCTTACTGAACAAGGAGAACTGTAGAACACATTGAAATAGCACAGTAATAATAATAGTGTTAGTTGTAATGATAATATTAAAGTTGTAATGATAATATCAGACTTGTAACGTACCTTTATCTAGCAACTATCCTTCTAAGGGTGCCTACCTTCCTCATCTACCATAACAGTTTTCTAACCATATAGATGAGGAACCCACAATCTCTTGGGGCCATCATTTTTCTCTTTGGACAGCTTTAAAATCTGTCTCTTAAAAGCTTCTACTCACTGATGCTTGTTTGATATCTTTGGCCATAAAAAAGTAATCTAATTTTTAATAGCAAGGTCAGCAATTATCTAAAGCTGAGTCATTTCTACCATTTATTCATTTGTCCATTCATTCATGCACTCTGCAAATACTGATTGAACAATAACTATGCAGCAAGTCCTGACTGGCACAGTGCAGATATACACTAAAATGATCTCACTAGATTTCTGCCTGCACGGAATAGGTGGAAAGAGAAAGAAAACTTACAAATAAATGGGCAGAAATTAATAGCAACATAAAAATAGGAGGCTGTAATAGAAAGTGCCTATTTGGTGTCCTCTGAAGACTGCATGAGCAGGGAAGACTCCAGGCATGGAAGTATTTGGGAGATGAGCATTCTAGGTTATGGGAACAGCTACTGCAAAGGTCCTAAAGCAGAAACAAGCTTGTCAAGTTGGAACATAAAGAAGGCCTCTGTGGCAGGAGTTCAGTGATGAGACTGGAAAGGTAGAAGTGATCAAGGAAGAACCTGGAGGGCATGGCTATGAGGCTGGGTTTGATCCCAAGAGCAATGAACAAGAAACAACACAGTGCCATGACCTGTCTGTTGAGTGGACTCTGGAGAAAAGGGCAGGCAAGAGCGGAAGCAGGGAAACCTGTTAGGAGTCTGTTGCTAAGACCAACTGGGAAGGTGGTGGTCTAGATTGGAAATGCAGTGTAGAGATGGAAAGCAATGAGCTGACGCAGGACATGCTTCGAAGGTAGAACCAACAGGACCTGCTAATAGACTGGAAGTCAGATACACCAGGGGAACCAAGGATCCATTTTATTCATATTCTGCAAAGGGATTTCCTTCATATGATCCTGGTAAATCCTCTCAAAAAAATCACTGGAGTCAGAGTAATACCCTCATTTTTATCCAGGGGTAGCTTGTGAGGCAAAGATCTGAATTCAGAACTTCTGATTCAGACACCTCCAAAATAGTAGCTGTTTTTCTACAATATTTTATGTTTCTTGTCAAAGCAAAAAACAAACAAAATAAATTCTATTAATCACATTGATTTGTAATTAGTGGGTGGAAACAGAGAGTAGAAAATGAGAGGAGGAAACCAGGACAACATAACTCACCCTTCCCACCTAGAGATGTCACAGTCATGGCTTCAAAGGAAAACACAAACTTCTTCCATTAATTAAATGGATGAATCAAGTTTCAGTTTCCGTATCCTCTCTCCTTGCTGTATAATTTGTCTTTGAAGGCATTCCATTTGGGAAATGCGTGACCTTTACCCACCACGCCGCACTTAATTGAATGCTTTGCATCAAAAGTCGCCACGCTGCTCAACATTTTACACCCACTGCCTTTCTGAAATACTTATCCCGGTTCCTTAAGGTCTGTTTTGTTGAAATCATTTTACGAAAATAAATCATATCAAAGTTTCTAAAAAATTATTTCTAAAACTTTGCTTGCAAAACTAAATATTTTTAACACCATGGCAACATGGTCAGGACTCTGGCTAATGTATCCCGTCTCGTACCAGAGTTCAGACTTAGTAAACTACTTCGTGGACAAATGGGCTGCGAAGGAAGGAAGAGCTAGTAAATCAGGCATGGTCAATAATCATTCAAGTCATGTCTTCTAGAGCTTCCTAAAAGGTGATAGATGAGCCAGATTTGTCCTAATGGGTCAATTCCCCCCTCTCCCTCCTAGGAGACACCAGAGTGCATCGAGCAAACTCAAACTGCAGGGCTCATGAGTGAGATTAAGTACCATCTCCAACACCTGAGGTACTTCCTCATGCATCATCTCATTCGGCCCTTCTGAGAGTCCTTTGAGTTGGGTAGGGAAGAGAAAGCATCTCCATTGTTTCACCCGAGGTTCCTAGAGGTTAAGTGGTTTATCAAAGTTGCATAGCTTATCGTGTAATTAGTAAGTGCAGAACCAAACTTTAAGCCTGAGTCTTCTATATCCCAGTCTAGTACTACTTTCAAAGCGCCAGACTCTGCCATGGAAACTTAACTAATGACTTGGTTTATTGTTATTTGGGATTTTTTATATTTATTTTTACATTATATTATATTTATATTTATTTTTTATATTTTTATATTTATCAATGTTATACCCATACACAGTTTAAAGAATAAATGTATTCTATGTACTCTAAGGAAAGTAGCTCCCAATCTCCACCCACAAGTTCTTCCTCCCCAGAGGTAATCACTTTTACCAGTTTAATTCGATTATTTTGGTACTTCATTACATGTCTCTAACAAGTTTCTATTGGAACTTTTTGATTTTTCTCTTTAGAAAGGATACAGCTCTCTTCATTCCACTCTCACCTCTCTACCTCCTCCATCATCCCATGTAGCACTACCATGAGTTGACCAAACTAGTATTCGGTGTTGACATTTCTATGACTGCACACATAACTCCTAGTCCCAACTGATATATTTGGATTATTATGTTTTTCCTGCATGATACCCTACCTTCCCTTATTCCTACTCTCAGAATTAATCATTTTTCTAATTTGCTTTGTTTCTATGAGCTCATCATTCAATGAACCCCAAATTTGTTACTGATTATATAAATATTTTATTATTCTCTTGACATTAGGGTATGTCAGATACAATAGCCAAATATTCTTTAAGAATCTTCTCCATGTTTCCTTGGACCTAATCTAATCTGAAATGTTTTCTTTCCATGCCTGCCCATCATCCTGGACTCTTTCTCTATCCTGGAGAAACTCTTTACCTCTCTTCTCCATTGTGTTTTTTATTTCTTATAACCTGTGTCTTCCTGTTTAACGGTACAGTATGTATGAATGTAACACTTTGAATATCACTATGATAGCATTACAATGCACCAATAAAAGTATAAAAATAAAGTAGTATCCCAAAGATGACTGCATGGAAGATCAGTTCTTTTAGAATTTACATGTTTCAAGATGTTTTCAATCTGCCCTCATATTTGATTGATGGTGTGGTACGTATAGGAATCTGGATTGGGAATAATTTTCCTCGAGAATTCAAATCCATTTATAGTTTTCAGTGGTGCTGTTGGAAAATGTGAAGTCATTCTGCATCTTGATTCTCTGTGTGTAATCTGTTCCTATGTCTTACCCACCCACCCTCTCCTTCCAGAAGTGGGTGAGCTTTTTTTGTCCTAAGAATTCTGAAATGTTCTAATAATAGTATGGCTCTGCTTTACTCACCCATACTGGGATATATTTGGGCCTTTTAAAGCTAGTATCTCATGTCCATCATTTTGGAAAACTTTCTTGAATGACCTCATTAATTTATGTATGAATATGTATACATTTTTATTTAGTTAAGAATTCATGTGAATTCATGCATAAATTTGTGTAATGTATGAATCCTTAGTAAAAATTGGATTGCTTCTCAAATTACTCCACTCCTAAATTAGAGTTCAGTTTTCTTGTTTGACTAATTCATTTACTACTTGGCCATCTGTTTTTCAAGCTTCAGAAATTTTCTTTCAGAGAATTTGTCATTCTCCCTGTGCTATTGAGTTTATGCTTTTAAAGAACTCTTTACTATTGTTCTAGTAATTTTCAAAAGGAACTGAAATCCTACATGAGTGTTCAATACAGGATGAGTGTTCAATCAACCATCTTTTCTCTAAAGTCCTCCAAAAGTTTTGCTAAGTGATTTCCCTCCTTGTACTGAAGCCATACTATTCATGGACCATGTTCAAATGAATAATTAAAGAAAACATTCAGCTGGGCATGGTAGCACACACCTGTAATCCCAGTACTTGAGAGGTTGAGAGAGGAGGATCACAGGTTCATGGCCAGCCTCAGTCACTTAGCAAGGCACTCCGTAACTTAGTAAGACCCTATTTCAAACTAAAAAACAAAATAGGGCTGGGGGTGTAGCTCAGAGGTAGAATGCCTCTGGGTTCAATCCCCAGTGGCCCCCTCACACAAGAATACATTCACTCTCATGACAGATGTGGCTCTTGTCTTTGTTCCTCTCTGCTTCACTTCTTTCCTCCTCCCCTCCTCTCCCCTCCCCTTCCCCTCCTCACTCCCTTCCCCTCTCCCTCCTCCCTCCCCTCCCCCTCCCCTCTCTCCTCTCCCCTCCCCCACCCTTATATTCTCATGAAGAGAAAGCCATTGATAACACCAGGTGGTAGAAGCCATTCATCTTGCAGAGTCAGGACTGGTTCTGGGCACAGGAGGAACAGTAAAGTTCTGGAAGGTTCCCTTGGACCTTCTCATCTGTGTCAGAACCCCGCTACATATAATATCCACAAAGGAGTTAAAACCATGCAGGTTGCCTAGGAATAGCTCCTCAGTCCTCTGTTATTAGTGTGGCTAACCATGTCAGATTAGTTTATCTTTTGGGTCAGAAAGGACTAAAACATAGGCTAGACCAATGTCAGACAGAGACAGAGACATGGAAGGAATTGGAGAATCTGAAAAGATGGACAGGGCAGAAGAGAGCAGACAGAGATTAAAACAGGTAGACCAGTTGAATGGTTATAGGTACAGAGAAGCCACCTAAATTCATTGCAATTCTTATCTGTAGTTATTTCAGAAGATTCATGAGAGAGATAAGTAGGCTTATTCTTCAAACTTTTATCATTTTAGCTCATAATGTTAATGTTTAAGGGGTGGACCTACAAGCAATAGAAGAATAAATCATGGCACAGTGGAAAGAGTATAACCTTTGTAATCAGATAAACATGTTCCAAATGTCAGCTTTGCCATCAGTGGCAAAGTTGCTTCAGCTTCCTTACTGTTACAATGCAGGTAATAATACTTTAAAGTAAAGAAATTGGATGATATAAGCAAATTTGCTGGTGTTTATAGGTGCTCATTAAATAGTAGGTGTTATCATTAGTGATGATGGAAATGGACATACACTACACCCTTGAACATATTTACAGATTCTGTGTCCAACGTACACACTAGCAAAGAGGAGGGCTTTATCAGTGCATGATGATAAAAAATAAACCAACTTTTAGTTGGTTTTAGTACTGTCTTTAAATTCTCTACAGATATGCCAGGTAAAAACCAGTACACTGAATTAAATTTGAATTTGAGATAAATGAGAATTGTTTTCAGTGTGTATGCTCTATGCAACCTCATTAATCTACCTATGTTTTTTGTTTTGTTCTGGTTTGCGGTCCTGGGAATTGAGCCCAGGGCTTTGCACATGGTAGGCAAGTACTCTACCATGGAGCTACATCCCCCTCTCTGTAATTATGCATTGATTATGACTTGTATTCTATGTGTGTGTGTGTGTGTGTGTGTGTGTGTGTGTGTGTGTATGTGTGTGTTACTAGGGAATGAACCCAGGGGCATTCTAACCTTGAGCTATACTCCCAACTCTATTTTATTTATTTTATTTTGAAATAGGGCCGCACTAAGTTACCATGCACTGGCCTCAAATCTGCAATCCTCCTGTCTTAGCCCCCAAGTACTGGGATTACAGGTGTGTCACCATACCCAGCTAATAACTTGCATTTTTAAAGCTACAATCTATAGTATATAAGTTTTGTTTAATTTCTTGGTAGGCCTTTGGAAAAGAGTGGAGCTAAATGGATGGAATCAATCTGCCATCTTCATGTGGAAGACATGTAGACTATAGTTTAAAAGATCTACAAAAGCAAAAACCCTTTCTTGAGGTTAGGTTTATGTATTAATTTATATCTTCTCACAATTAAGATTTTGAGGTAGAAGGTTCAAGTACCAGTCTTGCATAAAACAAGTTTATCAGGATGATTCTGGGCTAATCTGGTTGTTCCGTGGAATAAGAATACAGAGATTTTAAAATGCCTATAGATGTAATTCAATATGAAATAGTCTAGAAATATTAACACTCTTCAAACTTTAAATGAAGATTTTAACATTTACTGAATGCCTGGACTATACATTTTACACAGCTTCTCATTTTGGGAAAGCTTAAAAGAGTTAACACTTTAGGATAAACATTTCTGGAGTAAACATTTATAGAGTGATAACAGATATTGAAAAAAGAACACAGAGAGTCTCTTGGCTTTACAGAACTGTATAAATGTATTCCTAAATATTTCTAAATAGTACATAAGAAAGAACATGTTCATATAGATGGTCTTAAATATTTAGAGAAAAAGCATCAGAATTATCTTAAAAGATACACACATGAACTTGTATCTCAGCCAACATTCTCAAACAAGTTTAAATATTTTACACTGAGGGTTAACTACTTATTACATTTTCCCAATTTATATATGTGACAACAGGGCTAATGATGTGTAGTTTTCAAACCAAGCTTTAGTAAATAAATAGTTCATTATGTAACAACTTTAATGAGAGAGGATACTAAGTAATTACTGTTAGCTAAACAGGCAATTTATTTTTATTCTTAGGAAAATTTTCCAGAATATGCCGACTTTTCAACACCTACCTGGAAAGCTCCTGCCTCAACTTCCAATTTAAACAATTAAGTTAGCCCTCCTACTTTCATGGCCAGCATGAATTCTTCATAATAAAACACCATCATAGGATCATGTCAAATAAATGGTTATTTAGGGAGATGACAGTAGATTAATTTTGAGTATCATCAGTGTCATTTACTTTGGCTTTGAGGCATAAAAGACATTGGGGAGGATTCAACTCACTCTATTTGTTTACAGGGATGACAAACTTAGCAAAGGCAGAGTGGCCAAGAGAATATTGAGAGCAAGATGATAGAGCTAAGGCCACACTTATTCATCTCAGCTACTCCTATTAAGGTCACACAGTAATGATGATTTAACCTACACCTGTGTTCATCTTAGATTTTTAAAAATTTTTATTGGTGAATAGTGAGATTCATAGTGATGCATTCATATATTCACATAACATTAGTAATATTAACACCCTTTCTTCTTAAACTTCATTTTGCAAAATATGCTCTATAAAATATTTTAAAAAAAGAAAACCAATGTTTCCTGCTTTATGCTGGGAAATGCTATTTTAAACAGGGTTAAAGTATTAAATGCTTTTATAGAACTTCCCAGAGCCATTTCCAAGTGAATCCCTATGAAATTATTTTAGGATACAGCATTTCCAAGTTTGTTTGCCCACAGAATTCTTATAGAGCACCAATGCATATTCCATGCACTACTGGTGCGTGGCACTGTCTGGGGAAATCCTGCAACTGTGGTCTCGGCATGCTGTTCCTTGCCTTCTCCATTTCTACAGGCTTCTCCAATTCCTTGGCTCGCTGCCCACTTCCTCCATCTTCAAAGCCAGTAACAGTGCATCTCTCTGGTCATTCTTCTGTAGTTATATCTCCCGCTGATCAGAGTCAGGGAAAGACTTCAGCTTATAAAGATTCATTTTAAAGATTCATGTGATTAGATTAGATCCACTTGGCCCGGCCAGAGTAATCTCTCCATCTCCACACTGGCAAAGTCCCTTTGGCCGTGTAAGGGAACATCGTCACAGATTCTGTGGGTTTAGGGTTTGGACATATTTGGGAGCCATTACTCTGCCCATCACGTATGGGTTGGTCAGAATATCTTAAGAGTTCTGGTCAGCAAACAAAGTCGAGTAAGAAAAGAACTACTGCTGAGGTTTGATTTTGATATTATTCCTTATAACATTACAGTACTGGGGAAATAAAAAAATGACTGTCTGATTAAGGGATGTGGTATAAAGGAAACAATGGGCCATGATTCCCAGCATCCAGGTCTGGGTCTGTGGAGAAGGAAGCATGAGCCCTCTGGGGATTAGACACTCCACCGACACAGCCAGTGGGGCCCTCGACAGCAGGGGCTAATCCCACAGACTGCATGCTTTCCAGTCAAAGGTACACACCCTATAGCTTTAGTGAAGCTTCCCCACTAAGGAACTGTGCATCCATTATTTCCTGTGATGCAGGTACTATATTGTCCCATATAATAAGCAAGAAAATGAATGTTTTTATTTTTACTTTTGGTGCTGGGGAATCAATCTAGTGCCTCGTGTATGATAAGCATACACTCTACCACAGAGCTATATCCCCAGCCCCAAAAAATGAATCTTTTTTTATGGTTATGGTACTTAATAAGATATTACTTTCATCCAATCAGTAAAAAGTACATATTTGATTCCAAAGCCTCGGTTCTTAATCTTACATACTACTGTTTCTATTTGCTTCAATAATCCAGCTATCCTATACTTCTTCCCCTTCCCATCCTCAACCCTAAGTCTGTTTCTGTAGGTCTATCTGACCCAAGAGTCCAAATAGGTAGTTCTGGGAACACACACACGCACACACACACACATACACACACACACACACACACACACACATACTCTGATGCATGCTGTTTGGGAACTCTCTGTCACTCATCTCTCTTGATAGATCTTTATGCTTTAGACATGTCTTTCTGTTCTGATCTCCAATATGTTATGAAGACTTCTAAGCCAGAGGCAGGATACTTCATGGTACTGACTCAGTTATATCTAGTTTCGAATGTGGCTACATCATCATCTGTGCAACATTGATCAGTTACTTGAACATCATGAACTTCAGCCTCCTTTTATTATAAGAGGTCTAAACTATCGTCTGCTTCCTAGGTTCATTGTAAGGATTAAAAGGGATGATATATGCAAAGCACCAGATTAATAATAACCACACAAAAATTAGTTGATACTATTATCAATTCCTTATATGTTTACTTTAATAAAAATGCTACTTTAAGTTCTTTCTCTGAAACATGCTTGTTGACAAGTTCTCCTCTGATCAGTGACACTGACATGACCATAAGCCATAGGTTAGTTTATACCCTATAGTTAAGGTGTGGTTAAAACTACTCAAAAAAAAATTTTTTTTTCTTCTAAAGGGTAGTGCTTGCCTAAAGAACTGGGGCCTGATACTCCTTGAAATTTGCTAATCACATCTGGTTCAGCTTTGGACATTTTCTGGGATTTTGCCAGCAGCTACGACATTTTAATGGCTACAATAAACCTCAAAGCCTCATCAAATCTTTGCTGTATGTGTGAAAATTATGTCCTCTTCAATTAAACATTCAATCTTGGTTCACACCAAGGCCTTATGGAAAAGGAGGTGCAACCTGAATGGAAACGTGAGATGAAACGGACCGCCGCGATTCTGGCCATCTTGCCAGATGGGATTTAGAAGAAAAAGAAATTCATTAGAGAACCCGGGGTCTGTATTTTCTTTAAATATTTACTGGGTACCTTTCATGTGTTAAAAACACTGGCATCTCTAAAGATTAGCAGGGCATTTTTGTTTAAATATTCAATGTGTGTGGGGTGGGGGAGCCGTTTCCTCACTTACTTTTGTGGTACTTCATGTCTTTTTGGAGAAACCCAGTTTAAAGAAAAAAGAAATAACTGAGGCTATGTTCATTTTTTCTTCCCGAGGCCGCTCTATCAGCTTCAGAAGCTCATGTAGTTCCTTAAATCAGCTGAGGAAAGTGTCAGGTGAGTACTGAGGGAACCTGAAGGATGCTTAAGAGCCTCCCTGGATAAAGTGGACCGAAGAGAGGAGCCTGGGAGAAACCCTGCCCCTCCACTCTCCTCCTCATTCACTCTTCACCCCCTTGCCATTTATCATCAAACTCACAAGGATGTCACAGGGAGGCAGCCCCTGGAAGGAGAAGGGGAAAGATCAAACAGAGATCAGGTTTCTTCTCCAAAGTCTACAAAAGGGGTCAGGCTAAGGGTTTCATAAGGGGCCAAGAGACACGAAGAGATGGGCATTCAGGCACGGCCCACGGTGTGAACAAGCTCCGATCTGCCTCTGCGGCTGCCGGCCCTGGCTGCCGGCCCTTGCTGCCGTCCTGAGGACTGGCCTGGGGCTCTATGTCTGCCAGTGGAGAGGGACAGAAAAAAACTCTTACATTATTTGCTTTATTATAATACTCATCAAGCTCCTCCTCATCGTAGATAATGATAAAACTTAGTTCTTTAGGAGAGAGATAGAAATGACCACAGGTTCTCAAATCATTCCTGAACGAAGTATTCATTTGGTTGAGTTCATTCTCTCAACCACATCAACAGAAGAAAGACAGCCCGCACGCTCCTTTAAAAATAATTTACAAGGTAAAAATATTCACTTGTAACGCTATCCTTATTTTAGCAAGTTTTATGCCCAAAGTAAAAATAAATGGCTCTCCCTGCCACCAGGAGCAGATCTCTCCCACTCTGCTTCCATTTCCAAGCTGTTCTTAGTCTAAGACTTGGGTTTCTGAGCACTCTTTCACAATAAACATTATTAAAATGTTTATTTTATGTCTTAGTGTAAAAATATTCCTGGTTGAAGCTCTCCATTTCCTCAAGCTCGCCTGCTGGCACCCCGGGCCCCCTTTCCACATTAACACACTCCCTAAGTCCTCCCAGAGCTCTTCAGTTGGAGCTACACAGGCCCCATTCCTGGACAAGGAGATGTCTTCACAGTGAAACTCAAGACTCTGGAAATGTCAAAGGAAAATTCCTGCCCAAGCGAGACATACTTTCACCTTTTAAAAAAGCCAAAAAGGGGCTTTTGGCATTTTGTTTTGAATAATTGAAAATGTAAATTAAACTAAAACAGAATGTTTACCATGGGTCTTATCATTATTAGACTCAGACATAAACCAAACATACAGAGACATGTGTGTGCATGCGCACGTGTGATATGTGGATTTATCATGCACCAAAGTAAACTAGCTAAGAAAATTCAGGAGTTCTGATCAGATAGATCATACTAGAGCTCAGTGCATCTGCCTCTTACTGACTGTGTGAACAAAACTCTTCAAAGCCTCGTTTTTCTCATCTGTAAAATGAAGTGGGTTCCTGCTCATTAGGATTGTTAGAAGAGTGTTAGGAGAAAACAGTAAGCTTTTGCTACAGGATTGCTGCTATCATTACTAATGTTATAACTACTGAATGTTAGAAAACGTAGATATGAAAGGATGTAGACATAATAAGCAAATGATCGACATTAATAAAAGAGATGGATACATAAATACTGTGCTTCCAAACAATGAATAGTGAAGGAGAGGGTCGTGGAGGCTGCAGTGGACCGTAACTAAACTCTGCACCAATTCTACACTGCGAGCCAGACATAAATAATCCTCTTGAAGTATTTTTTTTTAAAAAGCAATCTTAGCTGTTATCACAATAACAGGACATTTTCTATTACCTTCTAGTTGCCTCTTCAGTTTTCGCAAATCCTTTATGAGGTCTTCAAACTTGACTTGGGAGGCCAGGAAGAAATCTTGTGGTTCAGGTAGGGGGAAAACACTCTTTTCTGTTCCAGCTTCCTAAAAGATATGGTAAGCAAAAATACATTCTACTTTCCCATTGTCACTTGCAGTTGAAATTCCAAAGCGTAGGTCAGGGAAAAAAAAAGTTTTTAATTGCATGTTCAAATAAGAGTCATTGCAATTCTCCTCTGTTTCCCCTAAATTTGGACTTGCTACACTGAAGTGCTTTCTTATCTCATGATGTATTTTTGGTCTTATTGGCACTGAGGATAACTATGGCTGTGGCATGGGCTACATTCTGTTTTGCCTTGTGAATCAAAGAGAAAAAAACTGCCAGGTATGTTCTGATCTTGGATGCTCTATTCCCATCGAAAAAGGCCCAGGGGGAATGCATGAGAGTACTTACATTTAAAGTCCCTGCTTGAAGTTATACATGTTAGCCAATGAGTTGAACTGGACAAGAGGACATGGCAGGGGAGACAAAGTCACCTCCCCCTTCGCCTTCACCCACCTTGCTCTGCAGCTTGACATTTCTTTTGGGGTGTGCATGATCAAATTCTTTGTGTATGTGTAAAGCTCTTCTAAATGCTGTTTGGTTCATCTTAGGAGATGTTTACTGTGGGCATGGTTGGGGGTGGTTTTGACAAACTCCATGGCTATACCTGATAGAGGACCTCAGAGGAGAAACATCTAGGGACAAAACCTTTCCGGCACACTGAAACGCAAGCTGAGCCTCAAATATGTTTCCCAGCCTAGCTCGCCTTCTCCCTGACCTGAGTTGTTTAATATAAGCTTTGGATCTTGCATATCTTAGGCAGTCTTCAGTTATTCCTGTCTCCACACATATTACTTCGCCAGCTTTCTTTCACATTCCATCTTCCCCACTGCCATTAGGACTAATTCCAAACTCTAAAACTGCTTTACAAGGCACTTTATGATCTGGCTTCTGTCTACATCTCCAGCCTGATTTCTACCTTCCCCCCCATCTCCAACTCTCTCTCCCAAACCTTCAAGAAACAATAGAACAGGCCACAGGCTCCTGCCTCTAGGCCTTTGTCTGTAAAACCAACCCTTTCCAACCCTTCCCCAGAGACTCCTCCACCTCCCTCTTCAGACTCATCCTTGAAGTCTTAAAAGCAAATGCCACTTCCTCAAAGATTTCCACCAACTCCTAGCACTTGCGCTTGCGCGCTTCTCTCCTTATACTCCAAGAGCCCCTGATACTACATTATCGCAGTACTTTACTGACTTTAAAATCATCATGTTAGCTTCTCCACTAGACTATAAACACCTCAATGGTAGGAGCTGGGCCTCGTTCTCGGTACAGTACACAATGTCTGGTGTATCAATGAACTTTGTTTTTGATTGGCGGGAACCATTACAGACAGCCTATAAAACACGGTTTTGAAAAGTTTGTACCTTTAGCAAGAGACATCTAACTTATCACCATGTTTTCTTCTGGCTTTAAGAATTTCCTGGTTCCTTCCCCTTCCTTTAAGATTTTTTGGCTTCACTTGGGATGCTAGGAGAAGGGGGGTGTTCGTCATTTTATCAGAACATAATGTGCTTATTTTTTCCATCTTCCTACACTTATTTTACTACTTACTTACTACTACTTACTTTAAAAACAATGGGAGCAGTCTCCTAGTCTGAGTGCCAAGATGGAATGATATCTAAGATGCTGACTACAAAGCTCCATGATATCTACGCTGGAAAATTTTGGGCATAATGTCTCTTTCTCTTTTCCAAACTTATTATCAGACTCGGCCTTGGTTTTAACTTCTTTTTTTTTTTTAGCTAGAAAAAGAGGAAATGCTGCTGAGAAATCAGCCTGGTAGCAGCTCTTGTGAAAGCTGCTCAATTCGAGTTGAAAAGCCAGGAGTCTACATGGGTTTCTTTAAACTCCACAGACCTAGCCTTGGACCCAACACCAGGCATGAGGAGCAGGAAGCCTGGAGCAGGAGCCACCTTTCTTCAGCTAATTGCTCATCACCACTAACCACAAAAATCATCGCTTCTACCCCTTGAGGGAAAGGACAGCTTCATAAATCACATAATTCCACGCTCTCGTTGAGTGAAATGCATTTTGCACAGCGAAAGCCTGGAGAGCGCCACACAAATGTGGACTTTTTATTTTTCCTAGACTGGGCTCATCCCATATTTATAACTCTTCTTATTCTAATATTTTCCTCCATGCAGTCATTTCCACTGGGTTCTGCTCCCTTAAAGGACAGTCAAATTCATAGGCAAAACCCAGCCTCTCTACATAATGCCTCTGACTGGTAGAGGCAAACACTACCAGGCAAATCTGCCCACACCAACCGAGGGTTAAAATGTCACCTCCTAGGATTCTTTAGGATAATACTGTCACACTGGTACCTGTGGTCAGAACTCGGTATGCACATACGCAACTGCTGCTTCTAACTTTCCTGAAGCTCTTTGTGTCTTCCCCACTCCAGAAAACAGCTCTCCGCACACCTTTACAGACCCCATGTATTACTCCTGTGAATATTTACATTATACCCAACTCAGCACGTGTTTATCTGACACCTACATTATAGACATTGAGCAAAAGACAACAGTGAATTCTGGATCTCAGGGAGCAATGCCAGGATAATAAGTAACTGCTTATATGTATCGACAGACAAGGCAGCAGCAGATGTTTCATGAAAGAGATTCAAATACAGTGTTTCTGAGCACCAAAGGTGAGGGTGTCAAAGTCTCCCTTCAAAGATCAGGAGGTGAACAAAAATTTCATGGAAGAGGGCCGTGTAAGATTGGGCTAGATTATTTTTTTAAATTGTATCCCTTTTAGCCGGGCGTGGTGGCGCACGCTTGTAATCCCAGTACTTTGGGAGGCGGAGACCGGAGGATCCGGGTTCACGGCCAGCCTCAGCTTGCTCGCTCTCTCTCTCTCTCTCTCTCTCTCTTTTTCTCTCTCTCTCTCTCTCTCTCTCTCTCTCTCTCTCTCTCTCTCTCCTTAGTGAGGCCCTCCGCAACTTCGTGAGACTTGGTTTCAAAATAAAGTATAAAAAATAGGGCCGGGGGCGTAGCGTGGAGGTAGAAATTCCCGGTACCGCAAAAATAAATAAATAAATAAATAAATAAATTGTATCCCTTTTATAAAGGTGATACATGTTCACTGTTATTGAAAGAAAGAAGAAAGTTAAAAAAATTTATAGTCTTAACATCCAGATATAATAAAAGTGTTTATATCTTTCCAGGTTTTTCTGTGCATTTATATATATTAATACTTACATATCTGAGATGTAATATATATGTCATGTAACTTACAAGCAGATTGAGAATACTTTCCAGTGCTACTAAATTTTCTTCTAAATACTCCCCATAGCGGTATGCTAGTCCACTGTTCAACTTGTATAATTCATTTGACCTTAGTCTACCACTAAAATTTTCTAATATCTTGTGATTTCAAATTATTATAAGTAGAATCATTATACAAATCCTTATTTATTTCCTTAGGGAAAAATTCCTAGAAAAGTTATGCCTATTTCTAGGGCTTTTGATTCAGTGAGGGCAAAATCTCACTAGCTCATACCCATAGCACATCTGTATGAATTAGGAAAACGTGTGCCCTGTGGACAGCCACCACTCCCTGGATAAATAGCTTGATAAGCACATGGCATCTTCATGTGAATTTTTATAAAGGCCTCCTTTACAGGACATAGAGTTTTGTGAGTCAAGGGCAGGTTATGAGTCCTATTTGGCTTAGAAACCTTAAACAGAGAATAACCTGATCAACTAAAGGTACCAGTTCTGAGGGAGGGTTGGTCCACTCACATTGCCAATTCTCTATCTTCTACTTTTCTTCTGTAAGTAATCTGCTGTGTGTCTTGCCAGGTTTTTATGAGAAAGGGCAAGTTATTTTTTCTTGTTGATTTCCCAGAGCTTGTTATCTATTGCATTTCAAATATTTCCCCAGAATGTTATTTTGAAGTTGACTCTCTTTAAGTCATTTTCAAGACACAAAAGTTGCTTTTCTAATTTTAATTAGAAATTAAACTTTTTACTATTGTACATTTAAGGTTATCCTTCTAGCTTTTTATGGCTTCTGCTTTAGTTTGAATGATTTGAAAGGACTGAACCTACCAATATCTTCTCATATGTCTTTTGTGATTTCATTTTTTTTATTTTTTTTTGTATTTAACTCTTGTTCTTTAGAAATTTACTTTGGTCTCTGGTATATGGTAGAGGAGATAATTTAATTTTTTAATTATTAGTTTATCTCATAATTAACACATATTACTTAGGTCCATTTCTGAGATTTCTTTTCCACTTTGTTGAGTTTGATATGTTAGTCTATCATGCCATATTTTTACTTATTATAGCCTTATAATTTAAAATGTGAATAATGATTCTTCATTATTATTTTTAATCTTGATCAAATTTTACCCAATCATTCTCACATATAATACTCAAAATCATTTTGTCAATTTCTAAGGTTGAAATTTTAATTAGTATTTTAATTTTAATTAGTATTTAATTAGTATTTATTTAATTTTAATTAGTATTTTATTTTTTATTGTAGTAAAAAAATCCCACATAACAGATTATCTTAATACATTTTTATGTGTATAACACAATATTATTAACTATAAGAATGTTTCATGATGTGCAGTGGCACATTCTTGTAATCCCAGCTACTTGGGAGGCTGAGGCAGGAGATCCCAAGTTCGTGGCCAGCCTGGGACACAGTGATTCCCTGTCCCAAAATTAAAAAAAAAAATGGATGGGGATGTAGTTCAGTGGTAGAGCACTTGCCTAGCATGCAAGAGGCACTGGGTTCAATATCTAGTGCCTCAAAAAAATTATTTTATAGCAGATCTCCAGAACCTTCTCATCCTACATGATTAAAACTCTATATCCAATGAACATCAACTTCCCTTTTCCATCTTCCCTAACACCTGACAGCCACCATTCTACTTTCAATTCACATGAGTATGTTAGATACTGGAGCCATGCCATCATCATATGACAGGATTTCCTCCTTCTTCTTCTTCTTTTTTTTTTTTTACAATTGAACAATATCACATTGCATGTATATGCCATAATATATTTACTCATTCATCTGTTGATGGACACTTAGGCTGTTTTCCAAATCTTGGCTTATTGTTAAAAATGCTGCAATGAACACAAAAGTGAAACTATCTCTTCAAGATGCTGATTTCAATTCGTTTGGATAAATATTCAGAATTGGGATTACTAGATCATATGGTAGTGCTATTTTATATTTTTTGAGGAACCTCTACTGTTTTCCATGTGCCCACACCATTTTATATTCCTCCCAACAGTGCTTGAGGGTTCCAATTTCTCCCTATCCTTGTCAACACTTGTTATTTTTGCTTTTTTTTCTTCTATAGTGGCTGTTCTAACAGGTATGAGGGGATATCTCACTGCAGTTTTGATTTGCAATCCCCTGTTGATTAGTGGTGTTGGCCATCTTTTCATATACCTGTTGATCATGTGTATGTTTTTTCTGTTTGTTTCTCTCTATATTTTTATATGCTTTTTATAACTCTTGGTAAAATTATGTAAATTTCTTCACAAGGGCCTGTGCTTTTCTGTATAAATCTAAAATATATATACATATATATCATGTCATATCATTGGATAATTTCTCTCAAATGATCTTTAAATGTATTATTTCTAGAGAGGAATAATGGGAGAAAAGGGAAGTTTTATAAAAAGACTTGAGACAAAGACAGTTCCTGTTAGAACATCAGAAATGAAAACATATTAGTAAGCAAGCCCAGGGTGTGTTTGGAAAACATCAAGTCTTGGTTTGGATCACAGAATATGTGTAGAGAGAAAGTAATAAAAGCATTGTTATAAAAGATTGGAATTAAATTGGGTAGAGCCTTAATTTACTTAAAAATGGGGAGCCATTTCTATTTTGAGTAAAAAAGCCATAACAGAGGCACAGACAGGTAAAGAGAATGTGGGATGGCCCAGAGCAGTACTACTGAGAGGTTGAGAGAGGAGCTGGGAAGCAGAGACATCCTCCAGCTGAGCACCCTAAAGCCTCCGTGAGCTGGGGTAAGTAGGAAAGGAAAATATGGAAAGACATGGAAAATGACGTAGTTGGAGGACAGAGAAGAACCAAAGAGGAGCCTATGGCTTTACACCTGAAAGACCAAAACTTCTCCCTTGATAGAAATAAGGGAGAAGTTTGGAGAGGGGGGAATGCTAAGCTTGATTATAGATACACTGAGATCAGTGAGATATGCCCCCCAGGGGAGTAGGAGAAATTGTTAAAGACTTCATGAGTGCTTAGCTTGTCTGCTGGATGAAGCTGTAGGACTTCTGAAAACAAGGCCCTGGAATTCTTATTTTCTTTCCTCATGCTGAGGAAACACTCTGCTTACATGGTTAGGTAGGCAGGAGTTCTGACAATAGTTTCCTTTGAGACTTTCTTGGTTCTTATTGATTGCTATATTTCTCAACAAGTTAATGACAGACCCTCTTTCTTCTCAAAGTTAGGACTCCTTGTTCTAGGTTTAACAAGAAAGAATGAAACAGAAAATTGTGCTCAGGTAGATTCTCACGGAGATGTTTATTTCTAATTTGCAAATATGAGCTAAGCAGAGAGGGTGGATTTATTTATATTTTAAAATTCTATGTCTCCAACTTGCTCACAGATGCATTATAGGTAAAGTATTGGGTATTATTTACTGTGCCTTAATTTCCTAAGTTTTGTTCTATATCCCAGAATCTAGTTTCTAAACTATAACCAGTCAATGAATGGATCTAGAGTTCAGAGAGAACCTTACAATCTGGTCATAAGGCACTGAGGCAACTGGGGGTCTTTCTCAGGCTGTGTTGTATAGTGCACTGAGAATCCCTAGATCTGTGCTTTACTTTGCAAAAGCTATGTACAATCTCTTGGTTTCAGTGTTCTCATCTGTAAAGGAGCCTGGAGAGCTCTGATTCAATGTTGGACTTGAAGTCCATCCATTTATCCATCAACCAACTTCTGAATGTCAACAATGTATAAGAATTGGAATCCCATTACTGCAGTGTCCCACAAAATGCCATTTCCTACCTGATCATAGTAACGCAGGTAATACTTCACGACGTAGTCCACCAGATTAATTCCATTATCCTAGGTTTAAAAGAGAAACTCAAATGACAATCATTCAGGTGAGGCTCTGCCATGTTATAGAGTTGGGAGCTGAAATCTCAGTTCATGATACTTCTAATTTGTGAGACCTGGCCCTAATTCTGTTTGCAAATGGGTGAGATTTTCCTCATTCCTTCTGGTCCCATCCCCTTTTTTATGCCAGCGATACAAAGATATGATACTACACTGTCCTTTGTGGGGAAAAACAAACAGAATGACTAAAACAAACAAATAAAAAAAAATCTGTTGCCTAATATTTTCTGGCATAAAGTCAAGACAGGAGGGGGTGGGGGGTGCTGAAGAGAACTAGGGCTTGGAACAGAAAACCATCCCTCCCTTCCCACCTTTCAAAAAAATGTGTGTTCTTAATGGCGTGAAAAACAATCAGGGCCAGCTTAAAAGGAAAGCCAGGCCACTTTATGACCCTGGGAGGCCAGGGGGAGCAGGCCCTCCCACAAGGCAGCCTTTGTGTCTTGTTCACAGGGGTCTAATTCTAATTTGCCTGTGTGTTTCCCCTCCTTCCATCCCCCTTTCCCCCCACAGGACGCCTAGATATGGGCTAGTTGTTTCTAAAGACCTTGCTCTGCAGGGGTGTGGAGCCAAATTATAATCAGGCACAGAGAGTTTGACAGTAGACCCCAGCCCAATTGTTGGGTGCAAAAGGATAATTTAAATGCTTGGCTCAATTGGTGATTCAACAGGGCTCTGCCACTCAAGAGTGAGTAAATTGCAAGTAGCCAGCACTAAGTTCAAACAGACTCCAATCTTTGCTAAGGCTAATACTGTATGCTATTTTCTCTCTCATTGTAGTAGGAATTTCATACCTTATCCTGTGAGTTAAGGGGAAAAAAAAAAGATTGGGATTGTATCATTGAAAATAAGGTCTAATATGAAAAACTAACCTTTATTCAAAAGTCAATAAAAAGCAAAGAAAAAAAATGCATGCTCTCAAATAAATGATTATTGCTAGCAGGAAGGGGAGATAAATGAAACAATTAGAATACTGTTTTTAAAATTAAAGGCATAGAAGAAAAATAATAGTAGATCATAGGAACTCCATGTGAAAAATAAATAAGTACCCGACTTTTGACATCCTTGAGTTTGGGCAGAATTTCTAAGCTATATCCATCGGCTTGTCCCCGGGTTCTATTTCCTCCATTCATATAATTTCCAAAAGCCAGAATGAGAGCTAAGATATCCTTCACACTCTTCATGTGCAGCAAGCCCTGTGATGGAAAATACCAATAATTATGGCCTGAACTCCAAATGTACCCATGTTCATTCAACAGATGTTTATTGAATAGCCAATAGGCTGTTTGGTGGCTTACATCCTGCAGGATTAACAGCGAGAGGAATAAATACTAAGCCATATGATTTTTTAAAGCATTAACAGCCATTATTTTCTATTCAACAAAATTATAAACTGTATATTCTAATATTGAGGATTAAATCATTGTATTCATATTTCCGTGTGAGCCAGTGTTATTTTTAATACTTAAAGTATTTGATAATTGATAAAAGGAAGTTGGTATAGTTAGGCATAACTTTGATGACTTTTAAGTATGAGGTTCACTATCTTTTTAGGATGTGTTTTGGGATTATGGATCTATATAAAGAGTACAATTAAATATAGAGTAGACATAATAGCAAGTCAGGACATAATCCTC
The DNA here is from genome assembly GCA_004027185.1 of Glis glis. Lineage (NCBI taxonomy): Eukaryota > Metazoa > Chordata > Mammalia > Rodentia > Gliridae > Glis > Glis glis. The sequence goes on from PVJS01000755.1 coordinate 88,172, forward strand.
AAAGGTAACCATAATAACACATTTTAAGGCCATAGGTTATGTTTATTAAGTTTTTAAAATGTAGGTTTATTAAGTGTTTGTTGTATGTCTATTAACTTTTACAATTGTAAGCTGCTTAGGATTTTCTTCGGTTTCCTATCTCAGTTGTTTTTCCTATTTTATTTTACTTTTTTACTTCAAGTACACATTTTCAAATAGAAACCTTTTTTCTTTATAGTCTTAGTTGACTTTATTTTCTTTTATTTTAGGGTAAAGAAAGAAACAAACTTCAGCTCTAGGTAGATTTTTGCTCCTATCTTTCATGATGTTTTTAGGTGTCATACTTTGGTAGTATTTATGTTTCTTTACTGAAATCTCTTATATCTTGGAGGGATAAAATTATGCCTCCAGGTAAGTAAGTAAGCACCACAGTATTTGTGGAGAGGAATACCATGTTCGAAAAAGTCAAGACCTAAAATTTAACTTTACAATGTATACCAGTGCAGTGAAAGTCAATAGAAATGTATTTGCCCATCATTTATTAGGACACTTATTTCACCTATCAAATCCCTAGAATCCTTTTACTCTACTATGTAGACACACTTCAGATGATCAAGTGCATGGTTTCTGAGCTAAATCTCATGCACCCTGGAGAGCAGAACAGGGAACAAACTATGCTATTTAGATTGGTTTTTAGTAGACAATTCATACACTGCATGATATTCAGAAATTTTTAGAAGAAATCAGTATAAGTGTCATTTTTTCTTCCTCCTTCTCCAGCTACTGCTTCCTTTTCTTTTCCTCCCCCTCTGACTCATAGGTACACACATACTCATCCTTGGGCAGGATAACCACATTTGCCCTTAGAAAAGCACATAACTGGAAGGGAACCCAAAAGGGGTTCTAGCTGGTACTATCATTGATCTCTCCCACCTCTGATTTCCTCCTTCACCCCCAATGAGAGCCAGACTCCTTTCAAATTGTACAGCAAACATACCTTAGAGGCTCGTGTGACAATCTCTACCTTTCGGTGCAAGGAGGTGATGCCCTCAGAAAAGACAGATCTGAAGATTATGCACTGGGCACGTTCGGCAAAATTAGGAATCTGGGCTAACTCATGTAAAAATCTGTAAAAATAAAAGTAAATCATTTGCTTTATATATGGTCTCAAGGAAAATCATACAGAGCTGGTAGAGATCCACCACGAAAACATTCCTCATTTGATAATTTCAATTTAACAATTATAAAAGGTATCAGATAGGCCGACTCAAGGAACTCCAAAGATATGTGTTCTATTCTTGACAACAGGACCACTGTCCCATGGGTTCTATGATGGTGAATAAATGTAAGCTATATAAATTACTATTAGGAACACAAAGTTTATGCAAGAATATCGAACAAGTTATCTATCTCCTGCGACCCGAATAAGAGATTAAAACCAAATGGAAAGCCCTAGTTTTTAGTTATAAAAAATTACAAAAATAAGCTCCTCTGTAATGTAGCATTCTCTAAAGGTGTATAAATTTCTCTTATTGAAGTGAGAATGTTACTCTTTTTGCTTACTCAATTACAAATAAAGATCAAATTCTCTCTATATTTGTTTACTTTTCATACCAATGTACCCACATAAACACAGTTCATAGCTCAGTACTTGGAACAAAGCTACTCATTAAGTAGACAATCCAAAGTTTCTTTAAAAATATGGCAAGACAAATCTTAAAAGTTCAAGGTGAGTACTGACCTACACACAGTAGCTCACTGTCTGAGCAGCTGGGCACTAGTGTGTCCTTTGCAAAATTAAGTTGGAAGAGCTACATACTCTCCAGGCCAACCACCAGAGGAAAGGATATAAACTAAAAAGGGTGGAAACAGTTGGATATGAACTCAGAAAGGGAGAGAATCCACTAACTGCCATTAATTTCATTTTGCAGTCGCAATGATGATTAACTGATATTTCTGAAAGTCTTGGTCAAATCATAACATCATTACCTAAAAATTTTGCAATCTCTCACCAAGAATGGTTTTATAGAGGAGCAAAGTTGGAGCCTCCCTCTTTCTATATCCAAAATTTTTTCTTGGCTTGTACTCTATGCCTACCTTTTTGGAAATTTGGATTTTAATACATTTCTAATTATCAGTTGTCTTTCTTACTTACCCTACAACCAGGTCATAATCCCCTATTTTCCTAAGCAATATTTAGATGGTGCAAGGGAGATCCATAGAAGAAAATACATCCTTATTTTAAAGTTCCATTACTCTGATTATTGTGAAAATCATATGATGGAAGATAAAAGTAGAAATTCATAGGGACTCTGGATTGGGACAATTATAAAAAATGACACTCTGTGTATAAATGGTTTATACATACAGTATAACATTAAATACTTGATATACATATCATGACTAATATTGGGGCTATCGCCAGTTTTTATGAATGTATGAGAAGTGAAAAGTTCATAGGATTGGCACCATTTGGTCCTGTGATAAGTCTCAGGAAGATTTGCTTATTTAGATGCTAAGAGCCATCTTAAGTGTCCTGCATTTTTACCCTTCTAAATGTGACCAGGAGAAATTATTCACCAAGCTGGATCCAGATCCCCAGACTAGGAACCTGTACTATTTAAATCAACACAGTGGTGAAGCCGTTACAGAGACCGTGTGAGAGAATCTACAGATGAACACCTCGGCTCGTCCACAGGGATGCAGATGAAAAGCAGGCAATGCTTTACTTTTGGATTAGTCTAACTTTACATTCTAGGTTCTATTACCAAGAGAACCAAAGAAGCCAGAAATGATGGACCCTCCCTTCTTTTCTCAATGTAGGCTTATTTTCCCAGGAAAGACTGCAAACTGCAGTCTATATGTATGAGAGAAGCTCTGTGCTTCACATTTCATGGGCTACACATCCATAGTAGCAACTCAATGACAGGTGAAATGATGCTCTGTGGCCATTTATTTATTTATGTGGCATTGGGGATTGAACCCAGGGGCATTCTACACTCCAGCTCTTTTCTTTCTTTACTTTCAGTTTTTAGTTTTTTGGAAACAAAATCTCACTAAGTTGCTGGGGGCCTTGCTAAGTTGATGAGGCTGGCCTCAAACCTGTCATCCTCTTGTGCCAGCCTCCCAAGTACAGGCATGCACCACCCCACCTGGCTTGTGGCTCATTATTTTAAAGAGACTAATGGGGTTCATCATCATTCCCCAAATCCCTGAGTGGTATTATCTAAGGCATGTGTGCACATCAGGGCTGTTCACACAGTATGATTTCATGCTGAAACTTTTCTAGGGAGGAGAATACTAACAGATCCTAGTAAGGGGGAGAGTGGTCCAAGGTAGCTGTGGACCCTAGTGGAGCATCCTGATAGACTGCATATGGTGCCCTCATTCTAGGTCACGGGAGGCATGCACCATGGTTAATCAAACCCAGTAGAGCCTCACCTCAGCTCACTGGCAGGATACAAAGGGAGCTGAGGGGCCATCCCTAGAGGGGAGTGGCTCTCAGACAGCCAGGTCCCAAGCAGACGACACCATGGTGGGAAATGGCTTTCTAAGTCTGGCACTATGGTGTAGGAGAGTTGATGAGGTGAGAGGTGAGCCCAGCTTCTCCATGCTGTGATTTATAGGACTGGGCATCACAGGACTCTTAGGAAACTGTAATGCTAAACTATAAATGATTCATATTTTCCGGTATATACAACATACTTATAGTTCACTCACTTGGAGTTAATGGCAAATAAGGTGCCAGAGAATTGGACTCTGGCAAAAATCAGACAAAGGTGAAAGTCACTCAGGTCCGAGGGCCCCTACCTATCCATGCCTCACCCTTCACTGCCTGAGACCAAGCCCATCTCACCAGTGCCACTGACTGTCCTCCTTGCCATCAGTAATAGCTGCCAGAGTTCAGGACACCATCACGACGACCACTTGCAGACTTTAAAAATGACTTTATACCTAGGTCATTACTAGAAAACATAGGAATACTAAAAGTCATCTGCTAATTACCTGGTGCCATTATTCTATGTCCTGGAAATTAATCTTGAGAAATAGTGCTAGAAGGCGGTAACATGAAAGGAAAAGGAGAATGCTCTCATGTTGGAAAAGCTCAATGTCTCCTTGACTGCTCATTTCACCCAGGCAGCCACCCCAGAGCTTATAGCAGGTTTTGCTGAGTGGGCAATGGTTCCCAAATCACAACCCATGGGCCAAATCCAACCTGCAATCTGTTTTGGTATGGCCTGTGAACTATGGTGATTTTCCTACTTTATTTTTTTTTTTGCAGTACCGGGGATTGAACCCAGGGGTGTTCTACCTCCGCGCTACACCCCCGGCCCTATTTTTTATACTTTATTTTGAAACCGGGTCTCACGAAGTTGCGGAGGGCCTCACTAAGTAGAGAGAGAGAGAGAGAGAGAGAGAGGGAGAGGGAGAGAGACAGGGAGGAAGGGGGGGGAGAGAGAGAGAGAGAGAGAGCGAGCGAGCTGAGGCTGGCCGTGAACCCGGATCCCCTGGTCTCCGCCTCCCAAAGTACTGGGATTACAAGCGTGAGCCACCACTCCCGGCAATTCTTCTACTTTAAAATGGTTGTAAAAAAGAATCAATGGATAACCTTTTATGATACATAAAAATGATATAAAATTCAAGTTTCAAAATTCCTAAGTAATTTTATTTGGGCAGAGCCATGTCCATCTGCTTATGTATACTGTCTCTAGTGGCTTTTGCACTCCAATGGCTGACTTGAGTAGTTGTGACAGACCCTTTGACCCACAAAGCCTAAATTTTCCTTTATAGGAAAATTTTGCCAACCCGAGGCTTAGAGTTGAGTTCCACCACACAACTTGGTATAACTAGCCCTACCCAAATGTGTGATAAACCCTACTGTACCCCCATGGCCTTGCCAATGTGTAAATATTCTGTTATTAGTCACTTTTCTTCTAATCATTAGCACCTTAATAGGAATTAATTCATGATTTTAAGAAACATGACTTGGGAATAAGCCACAGAATGAGTTGGGTGGGGAGTTGGTGGGGGCAGTGACTTAAGCTGGGGGAACAGAGGGGCAGTGGAATGCCATTTGAATTTATTCACAATATTCCCAGGCTTTGTGAACTGGCTTTGAGGGAGGTCTTGGCTAAAGCTCCAAGGGAGAAGAACTCATCTGAGGTTTCTGAACCATCAGGAAGGTTTTGTCAGTACCTGAGTGAACCTAGGACTCTCTCTCACCCACCTCCTCACTCATTTAGAGATGTTTTCCTGGCTCTGAATATCAAGGGTCCGTGGGAAATGGGGCATCAGAGAGGACATACGGACAAGAAATGGAGGTGTCGGTACAAGCCATGAACCCTTGGGTGTCTCTAAGGCTGACTTGTGCTAAACCCGATTGCTCCATTTCCTCTTTGTTTTCTACACTTGTCTTACCTCTAGGTTGCGAGGGCTGGCCTGAACTGGATATGAAGCTTTCGAGGTAGCAACAGGCACAGTAGCCTCTGTGTACTCAAACCCATTCTGAATTTGCACAGTCTGTTCCTGAAAAGTCAGTTGGGGCCCTGGAGCTACAGAGGCCCAGGAACTTATCTATGGCTTGCAGACCCCAAGAGCCCAGCCAAGAACAAGTCACTTGGTTATGCACTAATGTTTTGGGCGATATACCAAACTCCAGAGCAAGCAACTCCAGACAGTGAGTGGAGAGAAGAACAACCCACGCAGAATGAAGATGAGAAAGTCACATCTAAATTGGGCAGAGCGAGTGGAGAAATTTGCAGGAAAGCTGTAACATTCAGGTTACATTTACTGAATATGACATTTAAGAAAATCAATTTGAATTCTGTGACTGATATCTTTTTAACTGCATCAGCAAAACCTTAAATGGAGGAGTGCCTTCTTTTTCCTCAGTTATCCTTTTGGCTAAAATGTTTAGTCTAGAAGGAATTAGCAAATTACTAGAACAAGAAAGGGGAGTCGTGTGGGGTGTGAGAAGCAGGGTGAAACATACTGTATCCACAAGCACAAATCTCAGCGCTGCGTTTCCCGGCAGCCGGGTCATCCTGCTGTATGCAACAGGTCACGGGAATGACGGTGTTCTCGTTTAGCTCGGGGCCCAATTTACACTTGGATATTCAGAACTGGGGGGCAGGAAGATGGAGACTACAGCTCTCCTTTCGGTTTAACAGAAAAATGTTCAAGTGTCCTTACTGTTCAGGTTTATCTAGCAACTTCAATTCTTCTTCTTTGGATGTCTCATAGTACTTTCTTATTTTAACCAATTCATCCTCTTGGGCTCTCTGCATTGAAACAGCAAACAAAACAAAAACAAAAACAAGTATAGTGAGAATCTATCTAAGGCAGCAGGTCTCTAAGTGTGGTCCCTAGGCCAGCAACAGCAGCAGCATCACTTGTCTCTTGATAAAAATGCAAATTGTTGTCCTGCCCCACACATAAGAATCTGCAGGGACTGGGCCCAGCAAAACCTCTAGATAGTCTGATGTAGGCTAAAGTCAAGAATCACTGGCCAGTGCAAATGGTCATAACAAGTACACTAGCCAGATACAGAAGCCTGGACAGTTGACTGCTTCCATGCAGCCCCCTGTGAGCAGATACGGTGCACGCTGTCCTCAGCGTTTGCTTCCTTCCTCTCATGCAGGCTTCATGCTCTATTACTCATGGTCACCATCTTCCCTTCTTCTGAATTTCATAAACACTCATCATCCATACCACTTTTTTTGGCAGTTAGTCACACATTCCCAATTGATCCAACTATTTTTGTTGTGTGCAGCCTGCCTCTACAATGTGCTAACCAGTACTAACCATGTACACAGTGCTGAGCCCATGATAACAATAAAACACATCTCAAAGGTACCATGCCTTTGACAGAGTTCTTTAACATCAATCGCTGAATCCTTATTTTATAGACAATTCCACTGAGGCTTGCACTAAGTTTTTAGAAAAGGGCATCTTGACTGAGAATCTCTTTTTCTTCCCTATACCACACTGTCCTCCAGGAACTCAAAAAACACATGATTAACTCCTAATGGCCAGGTACTTGTGTGCATTTGGGTTTATTAATGACAGTTTTACTGATGGAAACGTGAGAAGTTCCCACCTAGCTGTACTAAACAGCTTCTGACATAAAGGATGTCAACATGCGTGGGGAATTGGCAATCCCACGAGGCCTACAATATTAGATGATGAAAATTTCCTATAAGAGACCTAAGGTCCCAGGGGACATAAATATTAAAATAAATCATCTTTTGATCTGAGTGACCACAGCACATCATAGAGCCTCAGGTAGCTCCCTGGGAAATACCATTATGTAAGAGAATTTGGTTCAATCTATGTGTTTGCATCCTGACAGTCACTGAACTAGGAGAGTTAAAAATCATGGGAATTCTGTCTCTCCAGTATCATCCTCTCAAGAGAGCCTGTAGCTTCTACTGGTTATTTCCACATACAATCCAAAGCAAAAGGCCTTATATGTATATAGTGCTGTGGACTTTCAAAATATATTGCTACTGCTATATATTACATTCTTTTTATTTGGAACAACAACAACAACAAAAATCAGGTAGAGTCCCACTCTAATCTCTATTGTATTGAGGCTCAAACAGGATTAAGCAGTTTTAAGTAACTGGCCCAAGGTCACTTATCAGGTAATGGTAGAGCTGGACCTCAAACCCAAGACTATCTGACTCTAAATCTAAAACACACCCTCACCATCCTGAACTGCTTCTCATAGTCTGTGCCACCAGCTCATCTTCTGGATTAAGAGTAATCATTTAGGCAGTATTAACATTCCTGTTCCTCAGAGTTAGACATTGGTGCAGGATAACTTTAAGTAGGTGGCATCCCTTCATTTGCTCTGCCCTGGAACAATAGGGCTGGGCTCCAGGGCACATGGTGGTTTCCATCTCGAACCACTCTGACTTGCTCTAAGTCCTTAATACCAAAGAACATAAATGGTTCAATGGTGTTGAAGGCAGAAGGAAAATATGGAAACTCCAGCTCTGCCTGTCTTTGACACTCACATTTTCATATAAGGCCGCTAGGGTCTCCAGATCAACCACAGAGTCGTCCACATTAAAGATGGCTGCCAAAAAGAAAAAAAGAAGAAATGGATTAAGAGAGTAGATTAGATCCCCACACCAACATTCACTCCACGTCCATCCTCCAAGCAATATACTATCACACTTTCTTACCCAGGCTGTACCTTTCAGCTTGCTTCTGCTCGCCTTCGTCCCCTCTCACCAGGGGGCTCAAATGAAAGAAACCCAAAATGGTTCCTATTGCTGGCCTGAGCCTTGGCCCTGCCTTGTTTAATTTCTCAGGCTCTGTGTCCTTTCTGCAGTTTAATTTAGGCTCCACAGGAGAAGTGTTTGTGCTTTAAAACTAAATCAGTTTGTAGGTTTGAAGCACAATTTTAAATCTTTCTTCCCGGCTGGTAATTGAAGAGATTTAGCACCTAATGCACCAGAACTGACTCTTGCCCATTACCAGAAAGGGAGAGAGAAAAAAGACAACGTTGGCAAATTAAATGAATTCAGGCATGTGATTTCAGGCACCTTTCCACGGCCACTGCAAACATCTTGTTTGGATTAAAAAGACAAGAAAGAGCAATAATTGCATCAATGGCAAATTAAGATTATAGAAACCTCCCATGAGCCAGTCTTAAGGCAAGCTCTTATTCCCAGGGTTTTATTAGGATTTGACTTGTTCAGTATCTTAAATGAGTCAGTTAGCTATTAACTAATATACGTATGATTTCATCTGGAGAGGTTCCTTCGCATGTATGCTGGAATACAGACATTGAGATTTTAAGGCCTTAATGGATTTGGCTATCAAAGTGTTTGAAATTGGCAGGCCCACATCTTTAAATAATTATTCAAAACTAATAAGGTTTGTTCCCTAAACCCTACCTCCCTTCCCATGACTTTACATTGTGAAATTAACCAGCACACTAGTAAATTTTCTCCGTGGCAGACTAATTAATTTTATTAAACCAACCAGTGATACTTAAAATTTTGCTTGTCAACCATTATTCTGTTTGTTTCCATTACACCATAGTTTTTTGGAGAAGGTAGAGATCGAGGTAAAGGGCAGGTTGCTTTTGAATTGTTTCATGTCTTCTGTAGTTTAGAATCATATGAACCCCTTCATACAATTTTGATGAAATTAATTAACTGAGCTAAGATCATGTTGCCTCATAGAACACTGAGAAACGTACTTAAAAGTCCTGCACAAGCCATTTTCTCTAATTTGGGAGTTCCTACATGTGTGGATGGTGAGAAGTTAACAAACATGCTAGTGACCAAGTAAGCCATCTCAGATTCCACAAAAAGAAAGGAAAATTACACTTCCCCACAGCCCAATCTGAAACCACAAAAGAAAAATGTAGTTTGAGGAAGAAATGAAAGAATTTACCTTCTCAGGACTGGTATTTCATGTGTGGAAATAAATTGATTCACTAATTTATCAGATAGACAATGCATGTTTGTCTGATGCTTTCAAAAATAAAACAGCCAGAAATTATGCCTATTTTATGTAAATGCCAATATTCTCCTACAAAAAATTAACCAACATGAACGTATGGGAAAAGGTAACATTCTAAAAATAAACTAGTCAGAAATGTTTGCTCCTAAACTAATCACACATCCTAGGTACTATAGATGAACTACAAGCTTAAATCAAGTAATCTGGACTAATGAGAATGATCTTTTCTTTTCCTAGGGAGTAAATATTTGGTTTTAAGAAGTTAATCAGCCTGGATCCCATATACATGGTCCAATGAACTATATTCCAGTATGCCAGGCAGCAGAAAGAAAATACACAGAGAAGCCGGGACCAGAAACAAGCCTGGACTCCAGAGACTTTATTCACTCATCCAACCTTTGAATAAATATTTGTTGAATGTACACTAGCTTAGAGAAACTGTTCTCAAATGCTTTGGATATATGTCAAAAGGTACAAGACAAAGTACTTGGTCTCATGAAATTGATATCCTAGATTGGGGGATAGAAAACAAACAAGTAGATACATAACTTCAGATAACAATGAAGAAAGTAAAATAGAAATGCACAGGGTTAACTAGGATGATGAAGGAAGGATTCTTAGAGAAGGTGACATTTAAAACACAAGAGGGCAGTTTTCTGACTATCTGGGAAAAGAATCTTCCAGAGAGTGGTAACAGCAAAAGCAAGTTTTGTTTACCCACCCTTCCTTCTTTCCTTCCTGTTTGATGAAGAAACATGTTCAAGGTACAGAGAAAGATCAAGATGCCTCTTGGGCCGGGGATGTAGCTCAGAGGTAGTGTGCTTGCCTAGCATGTGCAAGGCCCCAAGATCGATACAGCAAAATTTACTCACCACATGATCCTGATGTGTTAAAATTGTTTGGACCTCAGCTTTTCTGTAAAATGGATCTAATGCCACTTACTGAAAATATTAAGTGAACTAATATATACGGCTTGGCATAGCATGTAGAGTAAGATACAAACTCAAAATGATACCTATGAACTATGGCGGTTATTGTATATTTCAATATATATACACATTGCTAATGTGTTTTAATGCCCATAAATGCCTTATGTCCTTTAACAGCTTGAAAGAATTAGGAGAAAACTATAACTACCAGTAATTTATGCTATATGTGCAACTTTCCAGAATTCTTGGGTGTTTCAGATTGCTATGAAACCCTTTTGCCCCTTTAAGATGTTGGTCAAAGCCCAACTTTAGGAAGCATTATTAATAGGACAAGTAAAGGCACAAATATCTCTAACTTATAAAAACTAATATGTTAAATGTCTTAAAAGGAAACATAAGATACCTCTGGTTCTATTGAGAAACGTAACCCAATTTTTTTCTCTAATTTCAGACTTTGCCACCAATCCATCCTTGGTTGTATTGCAAAGTTATTTTTTTTTAAAAACAGAAGTCTCAAATTTTTACTTTGATGTTTAAAACACCTCAGATGTCTCTCCTTTAAATATCTAGTGAAGTTCAAACTCCTTAGGCTGGTCCCAAACTACACTTCCAGTCTCATCTCCAGTCACTTCCATACACCTCTGGCTCCAACCACATTGTGCAGCTCCCCATTCCGGAGCACGTCCTGGCTTCCTCCCTTTCCACACCTCATCTTCCAAGGCCCAGAGGTCAAAGGTCTTCTGCCCTGGAAGGACAGCCCTTGCCCTTCGGATCATTAAGACCTTGATCTTTTCCTTTGTCGTGGCACTTCACTCATATTTTACACAGGGTGAAGACAGTGTATTTTAAGATTGTGTAGAGCGGTAAGTCTCCTTCCCTGACTAGACTGTGAGAGCCTGTGGTCCAGGATTGTTCCATATGCATCTGAATAACTCCAGGCCCCAGCATCGTACCTTGATGACTCTAGCTTCCAGCATGGTGCAATACATAAGAATATGTATTTTGTGGGTGTGATATGTGTCATGAGACTCCCAAAGGATGAGTCCTTCTGGTGGATGTAAGGAAAAGTTTCTCAACAAAGAGGATATGCGGTCTTGCAAAGAAGAACATAGAGACTTTGAAGTTAAGTAGAATCTTGGCATATAGAAATCTTATATCATGAGGGGGTCTATATTTGAATTAAGGTTGTTTATTACTTCCCAATTTGTCCCTGGCCAAAAATCAAGGGTCAGTAAAGTTGTATTATGATTGGTGTCCTCAATGCACACATTCACTGCCTGCCTGAATATAGCATAACAAACAATTAAGTTTAACAAATGAATTTTCTCATTATTAAAGAACAAATCAAGGGAAATATCTTTCCCATCATTTTTATCTTCAAAAAAATTTACAAATGACTATATCACCATAGGGAAAAACAGGAGTTGAAGTTTAACTGGTATGTTGCTTCAGGCAGACACTTGAAACACCCATTTATTAATCATTGCTAATTAAGTTAAACTCTTTCCAAGTGACAACAATTTGTAAATTTACATTAAGTGCCAGTGAACATCAACTGGAAGACTGTGAGATATTCGATATGGGAAAGAAGATGCAGACAGGCTGATGGAAGCTTCTGGCAACAACAAGTATTTTGGTTTGAAGATAATTCATTAAAGGGAGCAGGGAGATAGGCTCCAAACATAGTTTGGGAGAAGACCTTGTAGAATTTTGAAAGCCATAATAAAGAACCTGTAATATACCTGATGTACGTTAGAGAGTTACTGGAGAGTTTTGTGCAGGGAACTACATTGAATAGAGTTATAGTATTCAGGGCAAGTTAAATTTTGCAAAGACCAGTTTAGAATCTATTGCAGTGAGCAAGAGCAAGCAAAAACTTAAATAGTGTGGACAGAAAGGACAGGGTGGAGGAGAGACACTACGGACGTCTCTATCATGTGATATGACTAATTGGCCCTGAGGGATGAGGAGACACTAGGGAAGTCTCTATCATGACATCACTAACTCATAAGAGCAGACATGGGCATTGATCTTTCTCCCAGGGGGTGGGAAAGAATGGAGTAGAGGAAAAGGGGCTGGTAAAGGAAAAAAAGCAGATAAAGAGATTAATTTAGGACCAATGCTAAGTTTTCACGGAGGACTCTCCTCTTCTGTATACAGATCTTAAAAATAAAATTTAAAAAGCAAAACAATATTCAAAGGTGGAAGAAGCAGTATCAAACAATCGCTTGGTTGAGCTCAGGAGCGTGAGGAAATTAAGTTGTTTCTATTATTTCTACCTAAGGAAGGTGCCCAAGTAAGGTCAGGGTATTGGCCATAGTTCTAAAAAATAAAAAGGTGTTTAAGTTCTAGGCTTCCTGGGAAAGTTGTCTTTCATGTACATAATTCCATTTCCTATTTACCAAATGTATATTGTAGGTGCCTGGGGGACCAGAATCCATACCTGACAATTCAATCCTAAAATATACTGGAGGTTTGTGTTAGGGAAACAATAAATGCTTTCTGGTTAAGTCATTCTTGAAAGCACTTACCGTTAAACTTAGCCATTACATAAACTCATTTCATTTGTTAACTGATGATCACAATTGAGAAAGAAATCAACCTCTGACTAAAATATTTTCGGAGTCACCTAGGAGCAGATAGTTCCCTCCACTTTATATTATAAAAATACACACTCTTGTTTCTCTCTCTACCTCCCACCATGTGTGCCCATATACACATTTACAGATGCGCGCTTTTCATCCTATAAATTGAATCAACAAATCCCAGCCTACACGATTCTACAGCAAGCCTTAAAGCCCTGATACAGTAATTTCAAGTAACCCTAGCTTTTGTTCCATATGTAGAGGGCTCATTATTCTAACACTCCCGCAGATGGTGTTGGAAAGGTGAAGTGTCAAATCCACAAAGGGGAGACCCCAACAACTCATTGCCACTGCAATATCAATCATTGCTGGTAGGTTTTACTTTTATCTCCCTCCCTCCTTAGTTGTCCCCCGCTCACACTGTCAGTTCAGTTAGAATATTTCACCTACACCTCACAATATGTCGAAAGGAAGTAGACACACGCTGTGAAAAGCTGGTAATTTTATTGGGTTCCTTTACCTTTAAAAATCTGTTACTTGGTCAAGTCTGGTTTCTGGGCTTCTTTTTTTGCAGGGAAATTGAGGCAAACATTTTTATGTGGTCCTCTGGTGCCTGCTCTGTACTACAAGAATTATATACACAAGGATCATTAGAGTAGTGTTTCGCCCATTAAGATATAATAACCGTCAGCAGGGACAAAAAGCAGATCAGTATCACAAATTCAAGCTAACAGGCACACATAAAAACTATGTGCCTGCGTTAGGCACATGCGTAGGGTCAGGGGCTCACACAATGGGTGACCTCCCTCTCCAGTTCAGAGACGGCTTTCCACAAGTAAGTAGGAAGATCATGCAGGAATTCTCTCGGCCCTCCAGCCACTTTTTAAACCCTGAACACTTTTCTGTTTCCAAGTATACCATGACCAAATAAAGAATGTGCTTGATGCTTGAAGGATTTCTACTTAGTTAAAAACAAAAAAACAAGCAGTCTCACCTAGAGAGTTGTTCTTTTTGATGGAAAGAGCACCTTTAGGTAGGAAATGTGGGTGAGTCAGGTAGAGAAGGAATGCACCTTAGTCTGTTAGATTAGCCAAGGGAATCTGGTCATCCAATGTGTGGAAGATGTCACAGACAGACAGGGTTGGGTTGGCCCACTAGGTTTTGGTTGATGTTGGTTTTAAGAGTAATTCTAATGTAGTCCATTTTATTGTTCTCCGTATGTCCTTAAGGAGCTGACATGACTGTCTTGCACAGAGTGCATGTACAATAATTCCTTGCAAATGGATTAGACCTATTCTCAGCCCAAGAAGGTAAAGGCTGATGGGATTATTTGACACTATTAATGGAAATCACTTTGTTGACAATGTTAACTTCCAATTGGCCAACATAAAACATAGCTGTTTTGCCCAAATTTCTGGTATTTTTTTAAGGTCTCAGTAAAACTTCAACCAGTAAAGAAAAGAGAACAGAATGAAAAAAATTAACACAGAATGACTTGGTTTCTTAAAATCCCATATAACCTACCCCATAAAACTCCAACAAACCTACCACCCTGACTTCTACCAAGGAAAAAGGATAACATGGGGTTTATGGGAAGAGGCAGTGGTAGAGTCTCGGGGTGGAAGAGTGAGGGGACTAGGAACATCTTCCCACAGTTTCAACTCTCAACGAAGAGGCCATCACTCAGTGGGAAGACCAAGTCCATGATAAAACTGCAAAAAGTGAAATGCAGGGGGCAGCCAGCGAGGAGTGTGGAGTGTGGGAGAACCTTGCAGAGGCCAGGACAGGAGCCTGCACTGGAGCTGCTTCCATGGAAGGGCTCTGTAACCAAGGCTCTTCTCAGTAGTCACAACTCCCCTAGAACCTCCCCTCGATATGCCTTCATTGCCCCCAACTGGCCACTAGGCTCCATCTCTCATCGGCACCAGCCATGCCTATGTGGACAAAGATATTCACGAGTCCTTGCTCCACACGAGTATCCAGATGAAATGCTTGAGGGAACCAACTAAGAAGCAGCTTAAAGGAATCCCTGTCCACGAGCTTCCTCTGCGCTAGGCTCTGGCATTGTTCAAAGTGCTTTGCATTTCACTGTTGGAGGTGGGTGCTCCTATTGTCTCTAGTCCTATAGATGATGAAACTAAGCACCAAGCCCCACAGCTCAACTTCCTGAGCTCAATTCTGCAATCACCAATTATCTTCCAGGCTGTGGGAGCTTACTAGACCAAGACTGTACATTATCCAATCTTTACAGGTGCCAGGCTATACATAAATAACCACTACACCTAAAATACCACCTTTAAAAAAAAATCAATGAATCAACCAATGGATCAACTACCCACAAAAGTCTACAAGGAAACCCTGGTTTCCAAATGGCATCACACACCTTTTATATTAATCAGCAATCCCTGAGTGGAAACCATGTATGACCCATGTTATGTAGGTTCCATTTGTGTATTAAACACACCCATAGTTCCACCATTAATAATCACTAATACTAATGCTAATATGCTATCTCAATCTATGTAATAAGATGACCAAACCTCAACCTTTTGTTAACTATCTGGAACAAAAGAGAATTCAGATAAATGAGGGGAGATACTAGTAGAATAACAGAAGGGGATTTGAGGAGGGAGGTGAAAGGGGATACTTAATGAAGGAAACAGTTGAAATAATAAGTTGAATAATAATAAGTCATCAGTACCAATTTCAATATTAGGAATGGGGAGGATGAAAGAGAAGGGGGGATCTGGAAAGAAACACACCAAGTGCTGTGTGTATGAACTGCCTCTATCACTCGGAACCTCACTATGATGTATAATTACAATGCCCCAATAGTAAGGAAAAAATTCTTTAAAAAAATAAATAGTATTGCAGCTAAGTCATACCACACATAATTTCTAAAAGAAAAAAAACCTAGAACTTGAAAATGCCTTATCTTAAGAAAAAAGAAAATCTATAGTGACAAAGCCTAATTTTCTTGAAAAGATAGTAATAACTGAAATTTTACACTGCATGCCAAAAACCCAGGGAAGTAAAGACACCTGAAGGAACACAAACACCGAGATACACCAGAGAATAAGAAATATCAAGGGAGCATGGTTTCCAGACTTATCTACATTGCTAAATGCCTATTACTGTGTCATGTCAGTGAGTTCAGACCTTAATTCAGGCTTCGATGGAATGAGAGGTGAGTGTGAAAGACATAGTAAACAGGAGCTGGAGGGGAGGTGGAGGAAATAACAATCACAAAAGGTACACTTAGCTAATCTGTTCCAAACCCCCAAATCACTCACTCTTATACAGCAAAAAATCCTAATTCTTGCCTAAGTCCAGGCATGCCCTATGCCTGAAGGTGCCCAAGGTGCCACTTGATAGGTACAATTAACATCGCCCATGGTTCAAACCTCAAAGGCAGGCACAGAGCACAGGACTCACAGTGCTTCCCTCCTGGATCCCCTCTATTCTCTGGAGGGTGGTGGAATGAGAAACCTTTTGGGTTAAGCTGCTTCTGTTCTTCTATTAGTTCTGGTTCTTTTAAGCCGAAATTACATTCCAAGCAGATTGGATGGTCTCAGCCAGATGCCTGAAGGTAAAGTACAAAGAGATGCCACCCTCGGCTCGGCTTTCTGGAGTGAAGGAATGTACAGTGGCTTAGAAAGAGGCTGGTGGAGCCCTGCTGCCCAGGTACTTTACACAGAGAGGAAGGAAGATGAGGTAGGAAAGGAAGGGAAGCTGCTAGACCTATTATTTATTTATTTATTTATTTATTTATTTATTTATTTATTTTGCGGTACTGGGGATTGCACCCAGGGGCATTCTACCTCTGAGCTATGCCCCCAGCCCTATTTTTTATTGTTTATTTGGAAACAGGGTCTCACTGAGTTGCAGAGGGCCTCACTAAGTAGCTGAGGCTGGCCGCAAACCTGTGATCCTCCGGTCTCAGCCTCCCAAGTGCTGGGGTTACGAGTGTGTGGCACCTAGACCTATTATTTAGACTTATTGTACCCCCATTTTTCTTTTTACAAACTGAGCTCTACTAATATTTAATAAGCTGAATGACATCAGCCCCTTCACTGAGTGGGTTTGTCAGCAGGTTATGCCCACACGTCACTCTTAGGGGGTAATAACTTCCTTCACGTGTGACATCCTCACTGGCTTTGCTTTCAACGTATTGTGATCTGGGTGGGGAGAGGCCCAATTAAATGAAGCCTCTTGATTCTAAACTCTGCTTTTAACCAAACTTTACAAAATAAACAAGTTGGCTTCAAGATTCCTGCAGAGAAACCCCAGATTGAAGATAACTTGTCAACACTAAGAAAATAACAGAATAGGCACTTTAATGCCTAGTACAAGCTCTCTGTCAGACAGAGCAAGATGAAGGCCTGGATGGTCAGAGAGATCTGCCAACAAGTTGAGCCCCATACATATAAAAGCATTTATCAAGAAGATCATTTGAAATGTGGGTTTAGATTGACTATTATCACTTATGAGCCTCATCCTAATTGTATTAGGGTAATTAGAACCTAAAGCCATCAAAACTAGAAAGGCATTTAAAATTATTATTAATCTCATTTTAATTCAAAATTTCCACATTTTATGACATGCATGTGAGTTCTATCATACATTTATGTAACCTACATGTTTTAGAAAACATACCTTGAGAAGCATGCTCTAAAACATTTTACTGGTGTGTGTGGGGGTGCACTATAAAAAATTTTGGAGCCTAAATGCCTGTTTTTTTTAAGTTTAAAAAGGTTTTTATTCAAAGTGTGTCACACATCTCAAAAATTATAAATCTAATGAACTGATTTGGCAAGTGTAGAATGGTACAACTATTTGGCAGAAAGTTCAGCATTATCTTATTAAGTTATACATGTACTAACTCTATGACCCCCAAAAATTCCATTCTTAGGTTTTTTTTTTATTACATTTATTGGTGCATTGTAGTTATACATTTTGATAAGTACCAGGGTATCAGAAGCATGCATGCACACATTGCTCATTTAGCCCTCCCTCAAATCCCACCCTATTCTCTCCCCCTTCCCTCCTTTCCGTGCTCAGCATAGTGATTGACTCTGATAAGTTTGTGTATATACATCATGTGCATTAGTGTATTTCCCTCCTCCCCCCTCCCATCTCCCTCAGTTAGGTTGCCTTCTTTGCTCAACTAAAGTTTTCTTCTTCTTTGTCTAGAGTTCCTTCTAAGTCTCATTCTCCTAATGCCTTTTGAGCAGGGACTCTTCTAGGCTACAGTGAGAATTCCCTCAGGAAAGTCCTAAATCATTTATGGTAAATTTCAGACGCCTGATCAAATTCATTTTGTTTTAGACAACTCCCATTGACTTGGACCCAGATTTCTGGGAATCATTAAGGCGAAAGGGGGCAAGGTCTAGTGGGCATTCTTAGATCCAGGCTTCAGGCTTTGAGCATATAACTAACTGGCAGCCCTTTCTCACACTGAGAGTCCTAAACAGAAAGACAGGCTATGATGCAGCTGAACGCTCAGACCGAGACTCTAGACTAGTAGAAACTAAAATGAAAAATGTTTTATTTTGATGTTAGATTAAATAATATAAATATGAATTCTGAGTGTACGGGAAATTCCAAATGAATGCCAGGAGATTTCTGGCACCTAGTCTGTTGCAATGCATATGGAGGTTTATAGCAAGAATAGTCAACAGCAATTTCCCATCTCCTCTGGGACAAGAATAAGAGGAAATCGCTAATGTGGAATGAAAACACTAATTTGCAATCATGTAGGCAGTCACTGTGTCCACAGATGCCAAATGCTTCTACATATAAGTCATCCCATCCAGCAGATGGGAAACCAACAGTGAGTAAATCACTTATTCAGAGTCTGTCCTGGGCTAACTACAAGCTCTGTGGGTACTGGGGTGAGCCTGCTAAACCCTCCTTCCTTCATAATCCCAGTCTTTCCTTTAGTGATTCCGTGTTCCACATTTTGGACAGTATATGGATTTGGCTTTGTCCTAAAAGATGTCAAACATCACTTTGGGTAGAGAGAAACAGAGGTTCCTTTTTGAATTGTGCTAGATCTCTAGCCTACCACTTACCACCAGGCTAGAATTTTCAGCCGCTTGCTGAACACGAGTCATCTCATACTCAAATCCTCCTGTTGAAGCACTTTTCTGCTTCAAGCTGCTTTTGTCCTTTATTTCCAATTTCTATCTTTTGGCTCCCCTGATGCACAATCTCTCTGAAGCCAAAATCTAAGGTACAACCCAGATTTCTCTACCATTCCTTGCAGCTGTGGTGACTAACTGTAGCCATTATCTCCCCAAACATCCTGGGCACATGATCTCCTCCTCTACATTTCTAGAGAGGTAGCCTCAGTTCTGGCTTTTCTCATTTATTATCTGAACAACTACAATCCCTTTCTAATAGATCTATCCACTTTCAGTTCTATTTTTGTTTATTCAATCAACAGGTACTTGATGATCATCACTCTGTGCTGGGCACCAGTGCAAGGTGCTGGGGATACATCAATGAGCAGTTCTTCTCTTGGAAACACAAATTTATATTTGTGTATTATAAAATACTATTTGTAGTATTTTATACTACAAATAGAATATAAATAGACAAAATATTAAGTACTGAGAAAAATAAAAGAATTTACTTAGGATGAGTTACATTAAGGAGAAAGGATCTGAGAAGGCCTCTTTGAAGTGACATTTAAGCTGAAACCCAGAGTAAAGAAAAGGAGCTAGCTATGCAGAGAGCATGGTAGAAAAGAACTTCAAGCCGGGTGTGGTGGCAGTGCACGCTTGTAATCCCAGTACTTGCGAGGCTGAGACAGGAGGATCCAGGTTCATGGCTAGCCTCAGCTACTTAATGAGGCCCTCCACAACTTAGCAAGACCCTGTTTCAAAATAAAGGATAAAAAATAAGACTGGGGGTGTAGCTCAGAGGTAGAATGCACCTGGGTTCCATCCCCAGTACCACACACACACAAAAAAAAGAACTTCAGACAGAGGGAAAACGCTGTGCTGTTCATTCAAAATGTGCTGTGCACCCAAGATATAAAAAAGGGAAAGAACTCCCCCCCCCCTCCTTTTGTGCTGGGGATTGAACCTAGGGGCATTCTACCTCCAAGCTACACCCTCAGCTCTATTTTACTTTGAAACAGGATCTTGCTAAGTTGCTAAGGCTAGCCTCGAACATGTGACCCTCCTGTCTCGGCCTCCCAAGTACTGGGATTACAGCCTTTTTAAGGAATCAGAGAAGGCCACTGTGGCTAGCCAGAAGTGCAGCGAGAGGAAGTCTGTAGAGCAAAGCGAAGCAAGAGGTACAGGCTTTGGTCAGAGCATCCAAGGCCTTAGAGGCCAGTCTTCCATGGGACAGTCTCAGCCTTCTCATGGGACAGAGATACGGCTGCACTCAAACTCAGCTCACAGCACCGCTCCCCTCAACTTATCTTTTCCACATTACTGATGCAATAATATGCATATTTCCTGTGATGCTATTCTGGGCCCTTCCTGATCTCCATGCTGCTTGAGTTTTTAGCCTCATACCCTGAAATGCATCACATTCACATGCAATCTATATACTCCAGTTGTGCCCCCTTTTGGCACATCTAGATTCATGCTCTTTCCTCAACTGGAATAGCTCTGTCTCTGGGTGACCACCCATTCTCTAAGACTCATCTCCCTGTAAGTTTTACAGGAAGAATGAAGATATGGCTTTCTGTTATTTCATAACCAATTCTATTTCAATCTCGGGCTGACCACACATCTCTCCCACCATCCTGTGAGCTCTCAAAAATGTTGGAGTCAAGACAGGCGTGGTGGAGCATGCTTGTAATCCCAGTACTTGGGAGGCTGAGACCAGAAGATCTGGGTTCGTGGCCAGCTTCAGCTACTTAGTGAGGCCCTCCGCAACTTAGTGAGACCCTGTTTCAAAATAAAGAAAAAAATAGGCCTGGGGGTGTAGCCTGGGGGTAGAATGCTCCTGGGTTCAATCCCTGGTACCACAAAAAAAATGTTGGAGTCTGATCTTAAGTTGTTGTAGTCATGGTGCCTGATACAGAGCTGGCACTAAATACATGTTGAAGGTAGACAGGTAAGCAGGCAGTTTTACCCAAAAGCACTGGAATAGAACATATGACATTCCACCTAGTCTCAGGTTTATGTTTTTTAATCAACTTAAATTAAACAAAGATTTGAATATATGACTTTATTATATGGTGCATTAGCCCAATCGGTTGTAAGCAATGCTTAATTATCAGGGAACTTCCCAGGAAACAAACGCAACATGACATAAAGGTACAAAACCTGGCTATGTTGTATGTGATGTGTAAGACCTTAAGGCACAGAGTGCCAAAGTTTCACTTCCTGAATGTACTTTGCAGACAGTCCTAGTGGACCACGGAGAAGTGCGCACATTACAAACAAGGAAAACAAGTTGGCTCTTTAAGAGTTGGACCAGTAAAAAACAGATTATCTGTGGGTGGTACTTGTGTTCTGAAATATTTAAAACTGTTATCAAGGTGACAGAGCTATAACCTCAGCAAGACAGGACTGAATTGTCATTGTCATTTAGAAAACTGGAATGCTTGAAGCTCTTCAGAATGCCTCTGGGTACCTCTGCTCTACAGACTGAATAGGACATTTCTCAAGAGTCAGGTGGTTTATTTCCAAACCTGTGTATACCTGTTTCTCTGTACTTGTGCCTTCATCCGTCTCATCTATCCCTTTGCTCATTCATTAAAAACATATTTATTGTGTGTTTACTATGTGTGAGCTGGGATAGAGCTATGGATATTACATTTTAGTGGGGAAAGTAGCATAGATATATAATTCTACATAAAGACAAGTGATATGGAGAAAATGATGAACGGATATGATATTTTAGCTATGATAAAGAAATATTCTCCTTCCTTCCTACACGAAAATGCTAGAATTCGGGTTATATATCAGCTTCTTGTGAGTTTAGAAAGTGCAAGTTAATGCCTCTGGTATTTGTGCTCTGACAAAGATGAATATATGACCAGAAGGCTTTAGAACAACCTCTGAACTATGGTCGTGTTACTAGGGTTGATACGCTGGGATACTCTGCCTGGCTGCCAGCTGGCCTCCCCCAATCAGATCTCCCTGCTGCCCCCCTAGCATTGAATTAAATGTTTTAGGCCAATGCTAGTATAGGGGGTCCTTTCAACAGGATGACAACCCAAGGCCAAGTGCATTCCATTTATGACCAGACATGGATTCAGAATAAAATATAACTGATGTAGCCCGGGCTCCTAATGCCCTTCAGATGCCAGGGCCAGTCAATGATTCTAAAGGAAAATTAACCTCTGGTTAGATTGCACATTCATCTGGAATATGTTGCTAACTGAATAAACAGAACGGAGATAATTTTTTAGAACTTAGGAGCCAACTCTCTGGTGGCTAACACAGGTGCTTGAGGTGGGAGAAAGAACTAAAGCAGTACCCACAAGACTCAGACGTCTGTGATGCCGCAACTGGCATTTCCAAAGCTAACCCGCAAGCCTGTGTTTGCTTCGAGTAGGCATGTTCTTGCCTGGAGTAGAATCTTGGAAAGGTCTGGATGAACTAATCTCTTATGCAACTCACAATGAATATTCAATCTGATGAGGCTGGAATTCAACAGGAGGAAGGTTTATGGACCTGAGTTGGTAACTACAATATCACATGGCTAGAGTGACCCTTATTCATGTGGCCATCTGTCATACTGTAGCAGGACATGCCTAAAAGGAACTGCATAAAGTCTAAAGTGATGTCAACATTGTGAAAACTCATATCCCTGGTGTTACACACATATCATGGTGATGAAGCCAAGCGTACCTGGGCTCCCCAGGCTCATGAACTGTACTGTAGTCTAGGACAAGACACTTCTACCCTGCCTGAAGAATCCCTTCCTCACTGCAGTGACTGCCTCAAGAAAGCTGGTTTCCCACCCAAAGACTCTCAGGTCCACAGCCAATATTTCTTTCCTTTTTCCATTTTTTTCTTTTCCCTGGCATCACATTCTCTTGATCTGAATCCTTCTTCTAGAAGACCTAACTTTAGATTCTTCTAAAGTCATGGAAGAATCCTATTCTAATTTCAGTGGTAGTATCCCAAACTCAAATCAACTACTACAACATCTCCACCCTTATGTATTCAGTTCTACTATAGAGCTTAAGCATTAAAAAACAGACATTTTAGCTGGGCCTGGTAGCACACACCTATAATCCCAGTACTTAGGAGGCTGAGACAGGAGGATCATAGGTTTGAGGACAGCCTTAGCAATATAGCAAGACTCTCAGCAACCTAGCAAGACTGTATTTCAAAATGAACAATAAAAAGAGATAGGGATATAGCTCAGAGATAGAATGCCCCTGGGTTCAATTCCCAGACACACACATACACACACACACACACACACACACACACACACACATACACACTCACTCTCTCTCTCTCTCCCCCCAAAACCAAAAAACCCCCAAAACATTTTATCTGACGACTCCGTGACTGTCACTTATTTTAGATATCAATATTTTTAGTTTTTTATGGAATTTTAATTTTTTACACTACAGAAAAATTTTAATCCCCTAACAAAGCTACTTTGAAAGGACAAACAGTGTATGAAAGTATCTCTAGTGCTTCCTAGTTCGGGGCCTTCAGGAATCTTCTACTGAGTAACAGAGAAAAATAAGGAGCAACATGAACTCAGTGTGTTGTAGAAGGGTTTCCACTGTTCAACTGATGCTAATTTCTACTGAAACCATCCCAGAGATTGTATTACCACTCAGATAATATTATAAGTGACATGCCAAAATATTTACATTTAATTGATTACTGAGAAAATGGAATATTGTTTTAATGTAAGATACAAATTTTAAAAAGGTATGATGGCTTTTGGCTCACTTTTCTAGAACCTAAGAAAAATATATACAAGTAAAATTTCTTCTTTTATTTAAAATTTAGCCAAAGATAACCAAGAAGAAATAATGTTATCTGAAGAAAAAGAGAGGAGATTGATAAACAATGAAATAACAAAATGGTTGATAATATATTTCTCTATATACATATTCCAGCTAATGAAGATACAATGATTGAATTAGTACATCATTATTCTGCAGACCTCTAGGGAAATAATGAATCTAGGCAAAGATCATCAGTGCTTACTAACATCATAGATGAGGTATTATGTACTTGATAGAGTATAAAAAAGCATTTATGAACTATTTTTTTCTCACTCAGCTTAAGTCTCTAAATCAAATTAACCATTTATAGGAAACATAGAGGAACATAATAAATAAATAAAAACATGGTAAGGCAATCAGCAAAATTTAAAATATTGGAAACTCTACAGGACAAGTGATCTCATTTCTTCAAAAAATTAACTATGAAGGGAAAAAAAAACAAAAAGAGAATGGAAGGTAGAAAACTCTAGATTAAAAGAAACTTGAGAGACATATCAATGGCAAGGCAGGACATTTGTTTGGATCCTCATTAAAAACAATGATAAGCCGGGTGTGGTGGCGCACACTTGTAATCCCAGTATTTGGGAGGCTGAGACAGGAGGATCGCAGGTTTGAGGTCAGTGTCAGCTACTTAGTGAGGCCTTCCGCAACTTAGTGAGACCCTGTTTCAACATAAAGAATAAAAAAATGGGCTGGGGGTGTAGCTTGGAGGTAGAATGCCCCTGGCTTCAATCCCCAGTACCACAAAAAAACAACAAAAACAGCAAAAAAAAAAACCCATAAATGAACGAATGGGTGAATGAATGAGGATATGGACCATCAAGGCACTAGAATTACAGATGTGGTGAGACTGAGAAACTGCTGTTCATCTTTTAAAGGCATGAGGATGACACTAGAGTTATGTCTGAAAAAGTGCCCTTATTTGATATTAGTAGTACTAGTATTTTTAGCAAATGAATTATAAAATACCTGAGTTTTGCCCCATCATAATCTAGTTGATGGTGGGGGAGGGTGCTTTAAATGAAACAAAAGAGAGTTGATGGATTTGTTGCTGGGTATTGGGTACATGAAATTCATTACAGTACTCTAATTTTGTATATGTTTGAAATTTTTCACAACAAAATGTTCTAAAAATATAAATTTGTAAATAAATGATGAAAAAGACTTACCCTGCTGGATATCCTTCATTTCTAAATGTAAACTGGATATCAAGATTCCCACAGTTTGAGATCGCTTTCCATCCAATAACTTTATGATCTGGAATTAAAAGAAATACAAGCTCAAATGGTCATAAAACCTTTCCGAAAGCATACTAAAGACATCAAGACTTTCAGATACAGCAGTGGATGAACTAAATGGATGCTATAGAGGCTCCACTTTAAATAGTAATGAATTGGAAAGGAGCTTACCCACAATTATAGACATTTCGCAAAATAAAGGGGGGAAATGTCACACAGAATCCCACCAGTCTTATACAAACAGAAATTTTCCTCCTCTGATCTTTTTATTTGAATATATTTTAACTAAGTTGTAATGGCAACATGAGGTGCAAGGCCACACCCAAGATTTTCACTCATCACCGGGATATTTTCATATGGCTAATTCTTAAGTCACTTAACTGTCTACAGTCTTTATAGTGATTCCATCTGCTGAAAGATTTAGAGGAAAGAACATTCTGAATTTGTGACAGTGCTTATCAGTGGTATGCACTTGAGTTACAACCTCTAGGAACTTGGCTTCATCTGGAGGTAGCACTTACTGTATTTAGTTTATAAATTTACTTTAGAAATTTAAATGATATGTGCTAGGTGTGGTGGTGCACACCTGTAATCCCAGTGCTTGGGAGGCTGAGACAGGAGAATGGCAGGTTCAAGGCCAGTCTCAGCAACTTAATGAGACCCTCAGCAAATTAATGAGACTCTGTTTCAAAATAAAAAAGAAAAATAGGGCCGGGGGCATCTCAGAAGTTGAACACCCCTGGGGTCAAAATTATGTGTAAAGCACATAATTAGTGTAAAGCATCTAATATGTGTAAAGTTTCTAATATAGTTCTTAGCCTGTATTTATTCCCTTTTTCAGAGTTAGGTTGCTTCCTACTGTGATACTATTAATATAAACGATTACAATATTTTGCATATAAAGCTTTAATTTTAAATTGTATAAGATTGTTCTTTTATAATATGTGTATATAAAAACTTTTACAGTCTTTTTAAAAACAACAAATACTTCATTGCCAATTATTTCAACCTTTATGAATAGTCTCTGGAGAGGTCTACATAGTCTTGTGTTTCTTTAAACCTAGTAAACCAAATCAGCTCCTAATAACGTATCACACAGTGGCCACTAGGGGAAAAATGATCTTTTCTTTATGTGGCAGGGCAACCAAAATCAAAGATTGGCCTGTTAAAAAAGTGTAAATGAGCTTGAGTTACTAACCTTTTTACATCTCAAGAGAAGAGGACATTTGAAAACACTGTTCTTAACACTGAACCATGGTATGGCTTCATTATGTAAATATTTCAAATATTAAAAATGTATATATTTGATATAGGGGACTCATTCTTTCGGAGTCTTGTAAATAAATGTCATCATGTTGTAATTGTAGTGCATACCAGAAAACTTAACTTGAAAATATGAGTTGAATTTTTTTTTTTTTTTTTTTTTGGTGGTACAGGGGATTGAACCCAGGGGCATTCTACATCTGCGCTACATCCCTGGCCCTATTTTTTAATCCCTTATTTTAAAACCGGGTCTCACGAAGTTGCAGAGGGCCTCACTAAATAGCTGAGGCTGGCTGCGAACCTGGATCCTCCAGTCTCCGCCTCCCAAGTACTGGGATTACAAGCATGTGCCACCACGCCCAGCGGGTTCAATTTTTTTAATGGACTTGATTTTTATGACTTGGTATCAAAATGTCAAAGAGCCCATTTTCTGTAATTTTGGTTTAATCTACTTGACATCTATGGAAATACCTCTTATGTAATGGTAAAATATTTAAAAAATTTTTAAAAATCAATAGGAAGTACACATAGAACATGACCAAATCTAAGTGTTTTCAATGCATGTTACTGGGAACTGAACGGCTACGTGTCCCTTTCCAGCTAGTTACTTACAAACCCAACAAAATATAGTGAAGACAGGACTAACCAGGAACAGACACCTGCCTCATATTGCTACTAGACTAGCTGAGTAGTTTGCTGGTTGAACATGGTAACCAGAGTTTGTTTCAATCAAGATTATCTAACAGTCTAATTGTATAACTATCAATTTATCCTCAGTCAGCGATTGCCAACCCTTTATCTTTCCTTTCTCTACTTAGGATGGCTACTTTTATATAACTAGTAGACCTAAAATGTAGCAATTACTAAACTTTAATCAAGATACAAAGAAAATCTGATTTTTCAGTCTAATGTATTTAATCATTTCAATGTTAACCTTACAGAAAGATTCCTGGTGGGTACAGAATTTCAGGAGTTTTAAAAAGGCAATAAAGAAGGTAATTGATATTATTTTTATATGAAAGCAAAAGCAAGGGAAGAAGAAATTGAGCATACTCAAATCTCTTCTATAAAAATGTCATTTCTTGTTTTTTTCTCAGAGAACTAAAATTTAAAACCAAATTATTTTAAAAAGTCCAATACAAAACTAAGAAAACCCAAATAAGTTTTATTTAAATATTCATCCATGCACTCATTCATTAAAAAATATCTGTTGTACGTCTGTCATATAGTGGATCTGCTTTGGACCCTGGAGATAAAGAGGAGACCAAGATGGATCAGAATCTTGCTTGAAGAAGTCTGCAGCTAAGAAATTTTTAAATTCTAAAATTTAATTGTGGTAAAATTGCTATAAAGAGTATCAAAAAAGCGAATAAAATAATCATCTAAAGTATCTACAGAGCAAATCAAAAGAAGATGGGCTTTGGGAATTAGCTAGGTTTATTCTTAAGTGTCTACAACGGTGACTAACACAACCGTGGCAGGGTACCCATGTCGATGTCCAGGTGACAGGCACAGGGATATAAAATGTATAGAGGTAACCGCTGGATCTGGAAGGTTCTTCACAGGAACAGGTGTCAGGCTTTCCACTCAGGACTCCAGAACCCACCAACAACACATTCTACCCATAAGACAGATAATGTTCAAGGACAAGTTCTTTTATTAGCTAATTAAAAGAAGGCAGAGGGAGGGAGGGAGGGAGGGAGGGAAGGAGAGAGAGAGAGAAAGAGAGAGAGAGGAAGGAGGAGGAGGAGGAAGAGGAGAAGGAAGGAAGGAAGGAAGGAGGAGAAGGAAGGAAGGAAGGAAGGAGGAGAAGGAAGAGAAGGAAAAGGGGGAGGAGGGGGAGGAGGAGGAGGAGAAGAAGGTGAAGA
>PVJS01000756.1:0-116456 GCA_004027185.1 Glis glis
GAGACCGGAGGATCCGGGTTCGCGGCCAGCCTCAGCGCGCGTGCGCGTGCGATCAATATCTCTCTCTCTCTCTCTCTCTCCTCTCTCCTCTCTCTCTCTCTCTCTCTCTCTCTCTCTCTCTCTACCTAGTGAGGCCCTCCGCAACTTCGTGAGACCCGGTTTCAAAAAATAAAGCATAGAAAAAATAGGGCCGGGGGCGTGGCGCGGAGGTAGAACGCCCCTGCGTTCAATTCCCGGTACCGCAAAAAAAAAAAAAAAAAAAAAATTTATTTTTCAATCACCACAATAGCTTTCATTTAGATAGAGCTTTTAAGAAATTAACCATGTTTATTTTACAGAAATTTCCATGGAAAGAACTCCCTAAGTTTCTCGTGGTTCTCCCAGGCACTACAGTCCAGGCGAGCCTGACAAGGTAGCTTTATTCCTGAAACTTGGGGACTGATCCAAGTGTCTGGAAATCAAGTTTCTTTTCCCAGCTCAGGCCATTCACCTCCACAGGCCTCTGTTTCCCTGTCTCCTCCCCAGGAAAGTCGCCTCTCTGAGACGTGATAAAAAAGCAATGACATCATGTCTCACAGGGCCCAGCCACCCTTCAGGGATCAGGTGCTTTGGCCAAGTTGAGTCTGGGGCATTTTTCTGATGCACTGACCTGGGTTTGCTGCTCAAGCAGCCCTCAGGGCCTAACACTTGAGGCCACCTTCATAGTTTTTCCAATGACCTGGGCCATTAATTGGATCCTAGCACTTTCCCCAGCTGCAGCTGTGTTATAGGACCAGCGTCTTCCAAGCCTGCGGGCCATGCCAAGCCTGGAGATTTGCAAAAATAAGTCCCTAGTGGTTTCTGTGCACTGGTCCCTGTGAAAACAAGAGAAGTTTTTTTGTAGAGGGAATGAAGAATCCCCACTGGTGCTTCTAAGGAAGACATTCAGGCCTAAGTGTCCAACAGAGAAGAGCTGGTGTCAGTGGTTGGTGAAGCCATCACCTCTAGCCATGCTCAGGCTGGAACCCTAAAATGAGCCTGGGGTTCCCCCGCTGGTGTCCTCCCCAGCGACAGCTGTAGATGATGCTCTAGGCTTGGAATCGGAAGAGCTAAGTTGCAGTTCTAGCTGTGTGTTGTGCAACCCGAGTTTGGTTGTGTTTGGTTAGTGTTTTGGTGATTGTAGTTTTCTCCCAGGATTAGAAAGTATGTGGAAACAATTAGCTAGTTTCTAGCACAAAATAAATGTACATTGACACATGGTGGTGCAGAAGTAAAGCCATGTTGCATAAATGGATCAGCCAGATTTCCCTGGGCTCCCTGGGGCTGCCTCCAGTTCCCCTGGGCTGCGTGCCCTCTTCTTTTCCCTGGGATGAATCTGGCCTCTCTAGAGGTCTAGGCAATGCCTCTGGAAACCTGAGATGGAAATCACTAAACTGGTTTAAAAAAAAGCCATAAAATGAATAAATCCTAAACGTACCCTTTAATCAGTACACCCATGTAATCTCTACCTCAATCAAGATATAGAATATTTTTATCACTCCAGGAAGTTCCCTCTTTCCCTTTCCTGCCAACCCCACCCCCTTCCCCAACTCAGACAGCCACTCTTATGATTTCTATTCATGTAATAATTTTGTCTGTGTTAGAACTTTTCATAAATGGAATCATTCAACCATCTTTTGCATCTGTTTTCTTAACATACTTTTTGAAATGCTTCTAGATTGTTATCATATAGCTTCTTTATTTTCTTTTTATTGCATTGTGTGGACATACTATAATTTATTTATCCAGTCTTATTGGGGGACAACTAGGATATTTCCAGTTTTTAGCTGAAATAAAGCTATTATGTACATTCTTTCATAAATTGTTTTGTGGACCAGTATCTAGGGTTGAAATTGTCAGAGGGTATATTTTCCTTTGAAAGACACTTCCAAAGAGTTTCTTAAGATGATTATAACATTTTGAACTTCAACCAACTATATATGAGGTTCCAGTGGCTCCACATCCTCCTCAACATTTGATGGGATCAGTCTTTGGCATTTTAGCCATCCTAGTGGGAGTGAAGTCCTAACTTGCAGTGGTTTTCATTCGCATTTCTCTAGTGACCTTTTCATATGCTTAGTAGCCATTTCTGTATCTTCTTTTAAGAAGTGTCTGTTCATCCTGTGCCTGTTTTAATTGAGTTGTTTGACTTTATTATTGATTTGTAGACAGGCATGTTTTATATATTTGGATACAAGTCTTCAGTAGATATATAAAATATTGTTATTTTCCCATAGTCTATAGACTGACTTTTCCTTTTCTTACTATCTTTAATGACCAAAATCTTTAATTCTGATGAAGTCCAATTTACCCATTTATTTTATGGTTAGTGTTCTTGTGTCCCACCTAGAAATGTTTGCTTACCCACAAGGTCATGTGGATATTACTGTTTTCTTTTAGAGCTTTTCTAGTTTTAGATTTTATACTTAAATCTATAGTTCCTGAAGTGGTTTGCAGAGCTAAATTCATGGCTTTGAGGAGTTATTCTAGCATGAGACTGCACCCACTGAAGGGACCCCTTGACACCAACAACTTGGTCTCCCTCATCCGTCTTCCTTCTGAACAGGAGAAAAGAGTTAGAAGCTGTTGTCTTGGGCTGAAAGTAGAGGAGTGCCCTAACCCTCCATGCTGGCTTTTGGAAGCATCTTATTAAGCACATGGGCTCCTCGGCCAAGAAAAAGGAAAAGAACTAACATTAATTGGACGTCTTCTATTTGCCAGGCTTTGTAACCAGGCAGCAATTCTTCAGTTCTCGTCTTCCTAAAAGAAAGATTTCAGTCGAGAGACACAGATAGAATAAAAATAAAGGATTTATTTAGCAAAATGAAAGTACACTCCAGACCAAGAGAGCGACCGTGGGTTAGAAAAGTGGAAGTATGCGCCGGAGAACTGGAAGTGGCTTGGTTTCTTCCAAGTGGTGGGCTTTAATATTTGGTTTGGAAACCACCTTCCTCCTGTATTGTGTATCTGGGGTGGTTACTGCTGCTTCCCGCCATGGCTTAGTGCATCGGCACATATTCTACTATGTTGGAAATTTTCCTATCAGTACCCAAATGAACCCCATGGGATGGAAATGGTTAAAACTGCAATGTAAATGATATTGCAATGAACACGGGGCACCCACAGGACAGCGCCTCAATGTTCTGCACATGCTTCAAAGTCGGAAGCCCCCTAGGCCGGTTACATCTGGCTCCTTTAAGATTTAAGAAGGCAGCATCTGGCCATGAAGGAGGTGGTTTATGGGAGGGGTTCTCCACCACCTGAGGTGGAGTGAGCCCTATTTTCTCCCCTCATCTCTTTTCTCATGTCTGCCTATCTACCTAACCTAACAGCTCCATGCTAGAAAATTTACCTACATCATTGCATTTAAGTCACACAACTAGATAATGCAAAGATAAGGAGACTTGAGACCAGACTCAGAAATATATATATAAAAAAAAACTTGCCTAGCTAGTAAGTGATTCAAATCTGGGTTTTTCTGGTTCTTTTTTTTTTTTTTCTTATCCTTTCCATCCACTGAAGTGCCCTTTCCTCTCTCCTCCCTGTGTCTCATCCGGAAAGGCTGCTCTCCTTGCTGGGACGTGCCTGATTCCTTCCTCACTGCTGAAGCACTGCGACTCTGTCCTAGAAAACTACCAGCGGGCCCTAGGTCTATAAGACATTTCCTCTCGTTGGAGGTTCTCTCTCTCTCTCTCTCTCAATCAATCAGGATTCAGTCAGGAAGACAGAAGCCACTCTGTGTACTTCAGTCATTCAAAGTTTCTATTTGGAGAATGAAGGATCTTACAACTGATCTGCAATAAAATCTGGGGAAATAAAGGCCAAGAAACCACCCACCCACACACACAAAGGCCCCAGCCTGAAATACTTCAGGAGATGAACTGCAGAGCCTTCCAGGAGGCCACACAGCAGATTGTCCACAGCAGACAAGGATATTCTCAGGAGTGCTCCAGGGAGACATCCTGAATCTCAACTCCCCGCAAGTTCGGCTGCAACTTCCTCTGGACAATGATGCCGTTCCTCTGCCTTCTTCCCGTCTCAGGGTGTCTCTCATCTGCAAACTGTACCCAGGAACCAGACAAGGAAGGAGTTCGGGAATCTGTTCCTGGCTTTGCTTCTTCATGCGGTGAAGACTTTGGGGGGAGTGGGGTAGGTAATGCAAGCTGACCTCAGACAATCCAGCACCCCCTCTAAGAAGTGCTTCAGCCCCGGGAAGGGAGTTTGTGCCCTCTGGGGCAGCATATCCAGGGACCCTCCAAGGAAACCGGTGCATGGCATGAGAGTGTCGTCGTAGTCAATATTCTCAGTGCTATCATCCAAGACGACTGATCACACAACTTAGAGGAAGGAAGATTTATTTGTGCACAGTTTTTTGGAGATTCTGGGTTAAGCCCATGTGAGGCCAGGGTCCGAAGCTCAGGGCATGGCAGCAGGAAGCAAGGAGAAAACAGGCAAAGCTCCGCTCTCACATGGTGGAGGCCAGAAGCAGAGAGAGCCAGCCAGCAAGCAAGGGGATTCCAATACACAAGCACAATCCCTAAGGTCACACCCCCAGGGTGTGGCCTTAGCAACCTCCTTAGCAACCAAGCCCCACTTCCAACATTGCTGCCTTGTTTCTGTGAGGGCTGGGGGGACTTTCTAAATCCAAACCATTACAGTGTCCCCACGGGAAGGGTGCAGGGGTAGGAGAATGACATTACCGAAGGTGGCCCAGGTAACCATCTTAGCCAAGGTCTTAGCCACAAAGGCAATAGCAGACATCTAATCAGAAGGGGACTCAAAGACAGAGATGAGAGAAGTAAATGGTGTAGGCTTTGGAGTTGAAGATGGGTCAGGAGAAATGAATGACTGAGACCCACTAGGAGATGGAGTCCCTGCAGCAGCATGTTTGGAGGTTCCCCGGGTCTTCCAGACATCTGGAGACAGCAGCACCTGGTTTTCTTTTCTTTTTTTTTTTTTTTTTTGCAGTACCGGGGATTGAACCCAGGGGCATTCTACCTCCGAGCTATACTCCTGGCCCTATTTTTTATACTTTATTTTGAAACCGGGTCTCACGAAGTTGCGGAGGGCCTCACTAA
This sequence comes from Glis glis, assembly GCA_004027185.1. NCBI lineage: Eukaryota > Metazoa > Chordata > Mammalia > Rodentia > Gliridae > Glis > Glis glis. Next base: position 5,097 of record PVJS01000756.1, read on the forward strand.
GTAGCTGAGGCTGGCCGCAAACCCGGATCCTCCAGTCTCAGCCTCCCAAGTACTGGGATTACAAGCGTGCACCACCACGCCCGGCTCAGCACCTGGTTTTCTTGACAGTGGCCCACACCTGGAATATTGTCAGTTATACAAGACTGGAGTTGAGTATTTCTCAGTGGCCAGGACTGCAACAGAAGCAGATTTAGGATCAAGGTAATATCTCAGAAAGTTGACCCTAGCCTGGAAAGCCACCGTTTCCCCCTTGGGTAGATCAGGAAGGCAGGGCAGGTGTCAGCCCTCCTCCCCTGGCCTGGATCCTCCCATGCAGGCCATCGGCAAGCTTCAGTTCTGCCTCCTACATATTTCTGACTTTACTTCTTACCACCCCCGCTGTCTGGCTCACTCACCTGGTTACTCCGGGGTCACCAGGAACGCCTCTGAGTCTCAGCCCTGGGCACACATATGTATCACCACCTGGGAGCTTTTCAAAACTCTCCACACCCAGGCTCCACTTCAAATCCAGTCAGGATCCTGGCGGTAGGACCTAGGCATTGCTTAAAGGTTGCCCTGGGTGGTTCTCGAGTGAACCCAATGAGGGAATCATGTTGTGACTCAGACGTTCTCACCCTTGACTGGAAGGTAGATTCAACCACAGAGCTGATGAAAACCCCATGGCCTTGTTCATACCACAGAACACCTGCATCGGGCTCCAGGGTGGGCCCTGGGCCTGGGTGTTCTGCAAGTTGCCTGTGACTCTGGTGTGCCCCAGGGTTTTGCCTGGGTGCCCCGAGTACTACTCTAGTCTTCACTCCTCCACACAGCAGACACATCCAATAACACATCCAGTGATGTCGCCCTCCAGTTTAAAAAAATATTTAAATAGGACCTTATTGCTTTTTTTTTTTTGCTGTACCAGGGATTGAACCCAGAGGCATTCTACCTCCGCGCTACACCCCCAGCTCTATTTTTTTATACTTTATTTTGAAACCGGGTCTCACGAAGTTGTGGAGGGCCTCACTAAGTAGAGAGAGAGAGAGAGAGAGAGAGAGAGAGAGAGAGAGAGCGCTGAGGCTGGCCACAAACCCGGATCCTCCGGTCTCCGCCTCCCAAAGTACTGGGATTACAAACGTGCGCCACCACACTCGGCCCGACCTTATTGCTTTTAAGATAAAATTCAGAATCTGTCTCTTAGCTTTGAAGGCTGTTCTGGAAATGTGTGCATCCTGCAGCAGGGTTACCTGGGAGGTGTCCCAGAGAGGGAGCCGCTCCCCTGAGTGACCCTGGATTGTGAAGGCAGCACAGGAGCTAGACAGGCAGAGAGGGAGGTCATTGGAGGAAAGAGCAGCAATGGGCTGAGTCGGTGGGGGTGGATGGACCTAGGAGCTGGGGGATGGGGCTGGCAGCTTCACTGATCCGTTGGGCTATAATAGACATTGTTCTGGGGGTCGCCCCACCCACGCGCCTGCAGGCAGCCTGCTCTTTGCTGGTTTGTCTGCTTCATCTCTGGCCTCAGTGGTCAGCACAGCACCTATCGGGCACATCCAAGAAATGTTTGTAAAGGAGGGGATGCGGGGTGCCGGGAAGGCCAGGCTGGGGCAGAGCTGGAGTGAAGACTTCTGCGGAGCACCTGGGGCTGCCCAGCGCGCGGAAAGAGCTGCGGTTAGAGTGATCACCGTGATCATTTCCAAGCTAAGCTTTTAGACTTTGTCCTACAACGGGGAGATGTCATTGAAGGATTTTAAGCTGAAGGGACATGACCAGATTAGTATTTTTGAAGAAGTAATCCTGCTGCAGTTAAGGGGGATAGGCTGCAAAGATACCACCAGAGAGTAAAGGATTTAGTTAATAGACTTTTTATTCCCCTTTAGGAATTCAGGCAGAAAGGGAAAGGAAAGGACAGAGGAAATGAGACCCCACAAGTGGCCTGGGCTGGGGTCTTGGAGCCAGGGCTGAGCACAGAAACGGGGTGGCAGCTGCTCTGGGGTGCAGAGTGAGGTACGCAGCACAGCCAAAAGCTGGGGAGGGGCAGTGGAAAGCCAGGGAGGCTACGAGGCCGTCTGTGTGATGGACTTGGCAAAAATCACTTTGGGCCTCAGTTTACCCACCTGTGACATTGGGATAATGTGCGTGCTGAGCTCATGGAATCTGCAGGGATTGGGTGAGATGACACGTATGACACAGTTAGCATGCTGTGAGGACGCGGCAGGGACTCCTGTTAACTGTGGTCATCATTTCAAAGTGAAGGGGCCACAGTCCCAGCCAGCAAGGAGAGCGCAGGTTGGGGCGGGTGGGTTGGAGTGGAACTAGAGGAAGCCTGACTCCTAGGGGGGTCCGGGGCCTCCTCATCCGAAGGCATGGAGGAACCGTCGAGGGCATCAGGCTGATTTGCCCAAAAGGGAGAGATTTGGAGATGATCAAAAGAAGAGGGAGGAGTCAAGGATGACCCCAAGATTCCAGAGCCATTCTGTGAGCACAGAGTGAGGGGGCCTGAGATGAAAATGACAACTTAGAGCTGGGTGTGGTGGTGCACACTTGTAATCCCAGTACTTGGGAGGCTGAGACAGGAGGATCTGGGTTCGCGGCCAGCCTTAGCTACTTAGTGAGGCCTCCACAACTTAGTAAGACCTGTTTCAAAATAAAGAATAAAACTCAGAGGTAGAATGCCCTTGGGTTCAATCCCCAGTACCAAAAAAAAAAAAAGACAACTTAGATTCGAAAGCCTCCATCTCATCCATGAGGTGCCAGGGGCTTCTGGGGCTAAGCAAAGAGGGGAGAGTTTAAGCACAGAGTAGAAAAGGGTGTAGACTGGAGACCCAAGGCGCAAGGACAGAGCCCTAGAAAGCAGAGGCATTTAAAGAGCTAGTAGGGGAAGACACACCAGATGAAGGGGCTCAAGAGTGGTGATGGGAGAGGCGGGGTGAGCCAGGAGACCAGTTCCAAAATTAAGACACATGGAATAACTGCATGGGGCGGGGGTGTGGACGGATGATGGGTAATGGGTGGTTGTTGTCAAGTGCAGCATGGAAATCCCATGACATAAGGCCCGAGAAATGGCCCGTTGGCTCTGGCAACGTGCAGGTCACTGATGAACTCAGGACAGTGTAAGAAACCATCAGCAGTTGCGGGGGCATAGCAGATGGGTGAGAGGGCAGAGACCGCAACTGTAGACTGCTCTAGCCAGCAACTCGGCCGCGGGGCAGAAAGGACTAAGAGATTTTTGGAGGGGGATAGAGGGCTGAGAGTTTTTTTTTCTAAGATGGAAGTCCTCGCGAATGTTGAAATGCTCATGGAAAGACCTAGGAAGAAGAAGAGAGCTGAGGACACTGGAGAAAGAGGAGGTCTCTGGAATGGTAAGAAAGTGGGTGAAGATGGAGACGCTCCCCCAGGAGCCCCTGGGGAACCTATGGGGGCAAATGAGTGTGGGGCAGGGGAGGAGGGGAAGGGCCAGGTGAACTCATAAACCTGCCTGCACACAAATACTCAGCTATGTTTACAGGCAGGGCCAAAAGAATAATTTTGAACTTGGAAGAAATAGAAACTGAACACAAATAGGATAAAACTCCTAGTCTTTACAGAGCTGGCTGCGACTCTGTTGCTGCAAAAAGCATTTAAACTGTTTAACATTAGACTCTGACGCACCCCAACCCCCATTCCCCACCCCGTTTAGCACACAGCAGATTTATTCTCGGCTGCTAACGCCTTGTTTTGTTTTTAGGAAACTTTCCTCATTTGTATTTTCAAAGGTAGGTAGGTGTGTGTGTGTGTGTGTGTGTGTGTGTGTGTGTGTGTGTAATTATATACACATGCGTATAATTTCATCTTGTTTAAAGTTTCGGTTGGGAAAATTAAGCCATCCAGATGCGTAATGGAAAGAAATATTCGCCTCTCGCGATCATCTGCCATGCGGGGACGCACAGTGGGTCCGCGCCGTGTTCTGTGTGCTTGTCAGGCAGCTGACTAAGTGGTATTACGGCAGACACCAAGGAATTCTTTCTCTCACCAGCTCCCTCCTCATTAATTGCACTTAACTTTCATGGAAAAAAATGTTTTTTCCTTGAAGTGTTCCATCATCTGAGTCACACTTGGAGTGAATCTTTGGGGGAAAAAGTGAGCTAAAACTGTTTCAACTGTTTTTGACTGATGGGATGTTGGAAAACATACACACACACACACACACACACACACACACACACACACACCATTTTCTGGGGGTTTTCTTTGGTTTTTGTTTTTTTTTTCCTTCGTTAAAAGAGAAGGAAGAAAAAACACTGACCTATTTTTATACTCATGTAAGTCACTAACGGTGGAGCGATAAACTCCAAACTTGGCAAGGTTGGGGCTGACATTTGAAGAGACAAATGCAGCTGGCTGGAAAGAAAAAGCCCATAAACATCACAGAAGTTTAAAATCCCGCATCCTGAGCCTACAGAGGGAAACATTTCCTATCCAGAATTTCAGCAAACCTTATTATAGGAGCCCCACTAAAAAGCTTTGGGGATGTTGCCAACTGCCATTTCTTTTCAGTAAAAACAAGCTGAAAAAAAGTAAAGAGAAAAAGAAAGAGAAAGCAAAGCAACCTTCATCACCCAGCAGTGCGGTGGGAGAGGGACATACGCCTAAGCCTGCGCTACAGACACCCGAGCCCCTGCAGACTCCCCAACTGACCGCGGGGACAACCCGAGCCCCTGCAGACTCCCCAACTGACCGCGGAGCCAACCCGAGCCCCTGCAGACTCCCCAACTGACCACAGGGACAATTGCTAGAGTTTTGCTGGACTGATGTGGGTATTTAAAATCTGCAAGGCCGGGCGTGGTGGCGCACGCTTATAATCCCAGTACTTTGGGAGGCGGAGACCGGAGGATCTGGGTTCGTGGCCAGCCTCAGCTCTCTCTCTCTCTCTCTCTCTCTCCCTGTCTCTCTCTCTACTTAGTGAGGCCCTCCGCAACTTCGTGAGACCCGGTTTCAAAATAAAGTATAAAAAATAGGGCCGGGGGTGTAGCGCGGAGGTAGAACGCCCCTGGGTTCAATCCCTGGTACCGCAAAAAAAATAATAATAATAATAATAAAATAAAATTTGCATTTGAATGCACAAACAGTCTAGTCACAGGCGCTGGGAGGCTGAGCGGCAAGCCCATGCGGGGAGCAAGGAGGCCAGCAGAGTTGATTCCCCAAAGTACACCTAAAAATTCAAACACAGAAGATTTCTCAATTTAAAAAATGGCTCAGGTAGATCCACAGACAAATTGTGATACTAACTTCATAAGAAAAAGTTGCACTTGACCTGGTTTAACTGTAAGGGTCACGCTTGTCCTCCCCCATCCATGGGGCCGAGGGAGATCTCCCGCATGCGTCCATTTGGGGTGAGATCTACCCTAAGGAAAGAAAGGACCAGATGGTCAATAAAGCATGGAGTTTGGAATCAGAGGCCCAAGTTCAAAGCCCCACTCTGATAATCACTGCTACAGCAAGTTACCTCTCCGAGTCTCGTTTCTTCTCGGCAGGAGTATTGTGAGCGTGGCACAAAGTACATGCTGAGGAAGCAGGAGCTGCATGTGCTGTCATGACAGCAGGTGCACGTGAGCCACACATTCTGCCTCTTCCATTTATTTCTTGTACTTCAAGTCCTTCAAGCCCCAGACACTTCAAGCCTCGACTGTGAAATGAGTGGTTTTTCTTTACCAGCACATCGGAGTCACAGGGCCCTCCAAGGCCGTTGCTGTCAGCAGCACCAAGCCCCGGTATGGCAGGGAGCAGCAATCGTCATTACTGGTCATTGGCCTACTGGCAACACCAGTGCTCTGGCAGCCAGGAGCTCACAAGACGTGCTTTTCTGGAACAGCCTAGAAAAGGGTCCCTCCCCACCTTTCCCCTGACTGCCCTTCCCTGCCTGCTGGCCCCAGAGTCCTCCACACCCCTCAGCTCACCAGGTGGCCCTGCTCCAAACCCAGATTCCCACCCTTCCAAAGTCTCCCTGCAGCCCTACGGGCCATTCATCCTTCATCCTTCCAGCACAGCCCTGACTCCAAGTCTATGTCATCGGGTCTGGGAATTGTGAACCCATTGTTCCCTAAAACATTATAATCCATCGCCAACGCCTTGTCCCCGAAACCATTATCACCTACTTCAAACAGAATTAGTAAGTGGGAAGAGATTCTCAAAGACTCTTAGGAAAACCCCATGTTTAAAATAACTTTATTAGTGTGTTGTAATCATACAACATAGTGAGATTCAAAGTGATATATTTATATATGCGCACATCACTTGGCATGCTCCTGGCAGCTCCCACCCCGCTCCCCTCCTTCCTCCCTGAACATGTTAGCGAGATTGGGAGTGATTCCTTCATATAAGAACATAACAGCTGGGTGAGGTGGTGCACACCTGTAATCCCAGTACTTGGGAAGCTGAGACAGGAAGATCACAGGTTTGAGACCAGCGTTAGCAACTTAGTGAGGCTCTCAGCAACCTAATGAAACCCTGTTTCAAAATTTTTTTAAAAAATTTTAAAAAGGGCTGGAGGTGTAGCTCAGAGGTAGAATGCCCCTGGGTTCAATTCCCAGTACCGCACACACACAAAGAACATAACATTATTTGATTTGTTTCCTTGCTCAGGCCTCCTTTCTCCACTCACCTTCTCTTCCCCCACCCCTAACTTCCTTCCACTATTCTACTGGTCTCTCTCCTCTTATATCTGAATTCCCTTTTCTTTCCTATTTTCTCTTTAGTTTCCACATATGAGACAAAGCATAAGATCCTTGACTTTCTGAGACTGGCTGATCTCAACTTAGCAAAATATCTTTAGTTCCATCCATTTTCCTGCAAATGACGTAATTTTGTTCTTCTTTATGGCTAAGTAAAACTCCACTGTGTGTATATATACCACATTTACTTTATCCTTTCCTCTGTTGACAGATACCTAGGTTGGTCCCATAATTTGGCTATTGTGAATTGTGTTGCTATGAACATGGCTATGCAAGTATCATTATAGTATTGTAATTCTTTTGGAAAAATACCGAGGAATAGTATAGATGGGTATTATGATGATTCCATTCCTAGTCTTTTGAGGAACCTCCATACTGAATTCTATTTCCTTGGTGTCAAGAAAACAGAGGCTCATGGGTTAGATTCAACCATGGAGCCAGATGCCTCGGCCTTTCCTGAGGGCCTGAGACCAGAAGGTGCTGCAACAGGCCTTTCGGGCCCTTCTCCCAACTTCCAAACCCTCCAGGGGTGTGGCCAACATTTTTGAGAAGGGGGAAATCTGAAAAGAACCTTCGTGTGAGCCTCTCCAAAGCCCAGAAAGTGCAATGTGTGCTTCTCACTTGGTGTTTACACCCTAGCCACTCAAAAAGTGTGTGGGAAGCTTTGAGTACTTACAGGCCTGCTATACTTGGGCTCTTACATGTCCATCAAAGGCCCATGTGTTGAAGGCTTGGTCACCAGCCCGTGGTGCTTTTGGGAGGTAGTGAAACCTTTAAGAGGTGGGGCCTAGTGGGAGGAAGTTAGGTCACTGGGGGTGTGCCCTCAGAGGAGATACTGTGATCCTACCCCCTCCTGTCTCTCTCTTTGCTGCCTGGCTGCATGGAGGTTAGAAACCTCTTCTATCCTGTGCTCCTGACATGATGCACTGTGCAGCAACAGGCTCAAAGGGACAAAGGCCAAGTGGCTGTGGACTGAAACCTCTGAAACCATGAGCAGAATAAACCTTTCCTCCTTATAAGCTGACTCTCTCGGGTATTATGTCACAGTGATAGAAGCTGACTAGCACAGTGTCCAACACTGTGCTGATGCTCGTGTAAAGGGATGCTGGCTGAGCACTGCCTTTCCGGCAGTCTTAGTTTACAAGCACGCTTTGAGCACCTGCGTGTGTGCCATGTGTTGTACCAAGCATCACAGGGTGGGGCTGGAGAAAAAACAAAACTAAGACTCATGACTGCCTCCAGGTTGCCTATCCTTTCATACTCCCCAACACATATATAAGTCCAACCTGTGGATAAATAAGGTAATCCATGCTAAAGGTTTCCCAAGGACAGAGAAGAACAGTTTTCCTCACACCCCAAACAGTGAAACATCCCCCAAATCTCATTTTATTAAAAGATGGGGTTTTGTTATGTTGTCCAGGCTGGCCTCAAACTCCTGAGCTCAAGCCTCCTGAGTAGCTGAGATGACAGGTGTGCAAGACTATGCTCAGCTCTCCAAACTCTTTTTACTTCATAGTTTGGAACTTTTGAAGTTCCCGTTCCTTCAGAGGCTGCCTCATCCACATCCTGTGCCCCAACAGTCTCCTCTTCACCATTCTTTAAGCTTCCAAACCATCTTCCACTTCAGAATTTCCACTCAGAATTCCATTCCCTTCCGCCTTCAGGCTCCATTTGGCAGAAGGAAGAGCATGGTGACCAGCCATAGTAGCACTACGTATTGTTAAAGATGTAATCCTGTCGCCCCCAAATTCATAGGTTAAAGTCATAACACCCAGTGCCCCAGAACATGACTTTATTTTGGCCCTGACTCAAAATGACTAGTTCCCTCATAAAAAAGGGGGGGGGGGACATGGAGACAGACATGCACACAGGGACCACATGCAGAGACAGAGGGAGAAGACGGCCATTTACAAGCCAGGCAGAGAGGCCTGGAGCACCTTCTCCCTCCCAGCCCCCATAGGGAACAACCATGCCCACACCTGCATCCTGGCTTCCAGCCATCAGAACTGTGGGACGGCACTCTCAGTTGTGTGCGTGGCCCACTCTGTGGTGCTTTGCTACAGAGCCCTGGCCAGCTCCAGGAACCCGGGCTGCATGCAGTGCTTCCAAGAGCCGTGTTCCGGGAAGGGAAACTGCAAAGGCGAAGGCCTGACTGTGGGGCATGCAGGGAGGCCACGGCCTGATCTCTAGAGGGCCCATGATGAGGGGCATCCATTGACGTGGTGGCCAGGTCGGGGCCATGGAGAGAGCTGAGCACTGAATTCAGAGGGGAGGCTTATTGCACTAGTTGCTTCCATAGCATGTGACCCTTCAGGGTTCCACACAGCCTTGTGTCTCTCTAGGCCAGTTCGCAGTCAGGATGATCAGGGTGGACCTGCTGCCCTGTGGGTGCTGTCCCACAGAGGGTTCTCCTCCTCCCGCTCGCTGTCCCCTTCTGCACAGTCAGTTCTTGGCTCTGCTCTGGACCTGCCTCTCTCCCTTTCGATGGGGGGGGGTCCTCTGCCACCTGTGGGTGCTCGATCATGCACCTTGTGCAGTGAGGCAGACCACACCCTGGGGGACAACAGTGGAGAGAGCACTGGGCTAGGAGTCAAGCACATTAGCCTTTCTGAGCTTCGGTTTCCTTCCCTGTAAAGTGGGGAAGGCAGACTTTACCATCTCCCCAAGCTGAATATTCTAAGAGCCTTTGCATGATTGTTGCCCTTTAATAAAATTGGTCTTCTGACAAACAGCGGGGCAGGAATGTGGGAAATGATGTCTTGGGGTCCCTCTGGGATGCCAGGTGAGGCAATCCCCATGGAAGCCCAAGCTTTCTGGGCCGGCTTCTTTCCTGTCTACTGCTGGATCCTCAAGGAACTGAGCAGTCTCCTCTGGGGCAGTGAAGGGCTGTGACCCTGGCCACGCGCCACAGGCGTGAGACCACTGCTGGGCCCACGGGCTCCTCCTCTGGGGTCTCCACGGCCATTCTCCTCGGCGCCCCCAGGTGGCGCTGCAGGACCACAGCCCTGGGAGGCTCGTGGGCCTGGCTCTGCCGCCCTCCCGCCCTGCCCTGGAGTTACTGTCTCCACCGAGGAGAAGCCAAGAGGCCCGGGCTTTGATTCAAGACCTGGCCTTCTCCCAGCACCCCAAAACCTTCTGGAGCCTTTCAAATCCAGTCGACTCGGAGGCATCTAGCGTGTCCCTGCCATCTGACGTCAGAAGTGACACCTGGCTGCGAGCCTGGCTGCTGGAATTCACACTCGGCCAACACTGGGCTGGGCTGGGCTGTCCAGTCCAGCCCCTGCTCCCCGCTTCGCCTCTAGAAACCCTCCAGTACCACATCCACGGCTGCCCGGGCCTGGGGAGGAAACCCTGTGAGGCTCGATCTCGCAAACAAACTAAAACAAACAAAACACAAAAACAGACTTCTGACAGATGGAGGGCGCGTCTGGCTGGCAAGGCAGCTCACCACCTCCACCCACATTCCTTCTGTTATCCCTCCAGAGGACTTGTGTACACACCACGCTCCACATGCACACCACACAAATACACACGACACACAAACACATCACACACGTACCACGCACTATATACACACCACACGCACTACATATACCCCACACATGCAGCACATTCATAACACACAGATATACCCTACACATGCCACACACAAATACACACCACACATGCCACACATACACTACACACAAACACACCATGCCACACACATACCACACACTACATACACCACACAGGCTACATGTACACATGACACAAATATACCACACACATACTATACACACACCACATACAGTACATACATACCAAATACACACCACACATGACATACACACAATACAACATATACACTACACACACCACGCCACACATATACTGCACACTACATATGCCACACATACTACATATACACATGACACACAAATATGCCACATACTATATACACACCACATACGGCACATACATACCACATACACAACACACAAACACACCACACACTACATACACATCACACATACAACACATACACTACCCAGACACATCATCACATCACACACATACCACATACTGCATACACCACACACAGCACACACGAAACACATGCACTATACACAGAGATACACCACACATACCACACACTATATACAAACACCACATACACAGCACATATGTAACACATATACAACAGTTACACCATACCACATGCACACCACACACACCACAGATGCAACACATACATCTCCACATATACACACAAACACAACACACACCTCTACATACACAACATACACCACCCTCCACATAGGATGGAGGGCAGGGCCTTAGATCTCATGTTTCTGAGGGATCTCAGATACCAAAGCTTGTGGCCTCAGAGGGCATGTGCACGGCTTCTGGGCTGAACCCTCCCACGTGGAAGGACAGACACAAAGAACCTCGTGCCCGTCATGGGCTATGCAGGTAGTATCCAAGGGTAGCCTCCCTTCCTCCTCCTGTCCACACCTGCCCCACCCCCACCTGCAAGAGTCAAGGCTTTCACCCTTCCCTGAGGAGGGGAATGGACAAGACAGGCTCGGGGCCATTCCTTGACCAACAGAAGGGAGCAGAAGTTCTAGATGCATCCTTTCGAAGGCCTGCCAGTGCCCTCTTTGTCCTCTGGGGAAGCCCTGCTAAGAGCAGCCCTCCCAGATCTGAATGATGGCCACCCCCCTGAGCAGCTGCAGCACGGCCTCCCACCCTGCCCGTCTGCAGCCACTGTCCAGGTCCCCGTGCAACCATGGCTGGCTACGGCCAGCCCCAGAGCCCTCCTCCTACCCAGGCCTCCCCTTCCCTGCCAGCCTCTCCTCCCAGCCCTGCATGGCCCAGACCTTGATGGATAAATGTGTGGGCAGTCAGAGCAGGAGAAACATGGGAACAAGGTCACGGACAGGCTTTGATAGATGGAGCTCCGGGTTTCCTGAAAACCTCATACATATCGATCCCATTCCCTCTACTCCTCACAGCTTTACTGCGGGAGAGTCCAGCCCAGGGAGGGTCCCTCCTGAAGCTGGGAGGGAGAGTCCGAGGGGCACCTCGCTGTGCCGGGCCCACCCCTTCCCGGAGCAGTCACAGACATTACCTCATCTCTCTAAGATGAGTCCCTGGGACAGGAGGGGGCAGTGGCTTTCCTTCCTAAGTTCCTCATCAGCTCCCCCACCCCAGTGTGGAGCCAGCAAGGCAGGGAGTGCTGGGGGTGCAGAGTGGGTGGCTGAGGTGCTCCCAGGGGGAGTGGAGTCATGCCACTCCCCTCCCGGCAGCCAGAGGAAGGGCCCTGCTACTGCCCAGCTCCAGCTCAGGCCAAGGGCGAGGGCCCCCGAGACGTGCTGGCCTTGCTTCTTTGCCCCTGATGCCCTGGCCTTTGTCTGGCTCAGCCGTGTGTCTGCGTGGTTCTCCCCACCCATGCCCTCAGCCTCCCCAGGAGGATTCTTATATGAACCTTGGTCTCTCAGAGCCCCCGTGGAAAGCAGCATCTGTTGTATAATAGTTGCTCCGTAAATGAGAAGTTAAATGAAATAAAATGAACCACGACGTGGAGCTAACCTGCCCTAAGAACCGAGGTGGACTCCAGACCTGAGCACAGTGGTGCACACCTTTAATCCCAGCCCCTCGGGAGGCTGAGGCAGGAGGATCACAAGTTTGAGGCCAGCCTGGGCAACTTAGCAAGACCTTGTCTCAAAATAAAAAGGGCTGGGGGTATAGCTTAGTGGTAGAGCACCCCAGGATTCAAGCCTCAGTACTGCAAAAACCAAAAAAGAAGATGGCTGTCAGGCCAGAAGCCTCCCCACCCAGCCCCACTGTCCTTAACATGGACCAGAAAGACGCTGTGAGGCACCAGGACCAACAGGTGTCCTTGAGGCTGCCAGGACACTTGTCCCCACCACCTTGTGGTTACACCCATGTGCTCAGGGTCGGTGTTCCCTGAGGACACAGAATGGCCCACGCAGCAGGGAGGAAGAGAAGGATTTCTGGAACAAAGCCCATCTCCTGGTGGCAGAGGCGTCCACGTACTCAGCCTGCTGCGGTTTTCCTTCCTTCCACAGGGACTATTATTGGTATTTCCCAGTCATCCTCAAGACCAAAAAGGAATCTTGGAAACCACAAGAAGGGGAGGAGGGCATAGGGAGAAGCTCCTGAAGTCACGGATCTCCAAACAGGAAGGCCGAGCTTTCCTGTTTAGACATCATGTCTGGCGAGAGGAAATCAAGACCGAAGTAACAATAATAATTACATAAACTTATGATATGTTAACATCACTAGTATCCAAAATGGTCCTGTTTGCACAGAGCCTGCCAAGCCCAACAGGGCACGGCCTGACTGTTGTGGTCAATGATGAGCTGCAGCATTTAGGAGACTTCCCAAGGGAAGCCCCTGGATGCCCAGGGGACCCTTCGGGATCGGGAGGAAAGGGCCCTAGGGCAGAAAGGAATTCTCGTGAAACAGTGGAGAGCGCGGGCTTTGCTCTCAGCCCAGCTCCTGCCAGCCTCGCCCTTGGACCAGCGGCTGCACATCTCCCAGCTTCAGCCTCCTCAACACTAGTATGGAGATAATAGGTAACGATGTGCGGTCGTTATGTTGGAATAAGAAACCAGCAGCGCGTCTGGCACACATTGCCCCTCCTCTTGCACGATTCTGAGCCACACTGAGCCAACTTGAAGAAGTGCACAGGCTACAGGTGCCAGCTGTAATTTTGAGAAGAGAAGGGTCAGGACTAAAAGGACTTGGTTTACAAGCAAAGAAGAAATCTTATAGGTGGCAATAGGTCCCAGGCCTGATTCAGGGCCTCCTGGTCAATGTCAGCAAGATGGTGACACGGGCGTCGTCTGCAGTGACAGCCCCATTTGGCTTACATATGAGTGCTCAATTCAGCTAAGCTGCCGAGAGGCCACACCGTACCAATCAGTGTGCTGGGCAGCATGTCTGCGGGTACAGAGAACACCAGGGAGGAGAATGGGGACGGTGCCATGGGACAAACTGTGGCTCGGGAGGAGCAATGGCGAGGCCACCCCTTAGCATTGCCGTTGAGGGACTTCTCGCTAAGCATAAGGATTGTGCTCAGAGGTTTGGTTTTTCGTTCCATTGTTGGGTTTCAATTCTTTTAGCGTGTTTCAGCTGGAAAACACTTATGTAATGAGCTCACAAAGGAGGAAACTGAGGCCCAGCAGGAGGAAGACCCCATCCCAGGTTCACAAAGCAAGTAATTTGCAAAACCCAAGATCGCAGCTGGAAAATTCATCAATGCCCAGTTGATTCAGGATAAGATCTCCTGTCCACACACAGTAACTGAATTTGTTCTGCGGGGGCTGTCTTGTTTTTTTTTTTTTAATCTAATGCCTTTTTTAAAAAAAAAAACTGTGTCTGATATCTTCATGAGATGATTAATATAAAAAAAAAGTATTTGCCAAACCTAAGAAATTGTGAAAAATATATCTACATACAAGGCTAATTGTTGAGCTATGCATTTTAACACACTGCTGATGAGCTAAGGACCTCTCCATTGAGGACCATGGAATAAATAAACTGCTGTTGAAACAAAGACGTCAGCTTCCCTCGCGGGCTGCTGGAGGACACCGGGCGTCCTCACCCCGCCCACGTCCACAGAGACTTAGGCCCATGTCACACAAGCCCTGCACAGTCTGTGACCGCATGCGTTGTCACTCGCCGTCGTCCCAAGCCCACAAAAAGCAAAGTCTCTCTAAAGAAAGAAGCAGCCACGAGGGTGGGGTGTGGAGTGTTTGCCTCTCCTGTGGTCGCGGTGACCCTCGGGTGCTGTCTTTCCCCCGCGGTCTCACTCGCCTCTGGTCGCTCAGCCCTTGCTCCACCACCACCCACCCCAACACACACACCCTCCCGGACCCTGCGTTCAACCCATCGGGCCCCTCCAAATCCAGGAAGTTTGCTCTCTGTCCACTTCTATTTTGGGAGCTTGGACTCAGCCCTGGAATTTTACAAGCCTAGGAAGAATTGGCCGGGCCTCAGCACTTTTCTTACCCCTGCCTCCCCTCCCCTGCAGACCTCTTCTCCTCTGGATCCCCAGGACGGAATGCCCAGCACCCTCAGGCAGCAAGCTGCCAGAGGGCGTGCTGGGAGGGACAGAGGCTGAAGAGGATGACACCTGCCCCCCCTCCCCGCTTTCCAGAGGGCCCTTCCTGATTTGCTGTAGCAAACATGTAGGGTCTGTAATCTTTCAACTAGAACATCTGGGAAGATTCCCTTAGCTGATATTGAAGCAAAATAAACTGACTTCTATAGAGAGAGGTCTCCTGACTGTAGAAATAAACTATATCATGAGTATTTGTTTATACCTGGCTCCCTCCCCAGCTCGTGCATGGCATCCACGGCATAGGATTTTCATTTTATCTACTGTTCTGTGGCCAGCACATGAAACAGAATGCCTGGCCTGTGTATTATGCCTGTCGCAGATGTTCAGGAGATACTGTGTGAGTGAGGGAATGAACGAATGAATGAACGAATGAATGAATATAACATTCCTTTGACTCCATCTCACAGTTCTGTGTCCTCAGACACAGAGGACAAACGAAAAACATGGATCTCTGCAAAACACCCTCTGTACCAAGACACAAGAGGTCAAAGGCTAGCCTCTACTGACCAAAAACCCAGTTGAAATGTGCCAACTTCACAGTCTTATTTCACTTCCATAAATCCTGTCAAGGGAGGACGAACCGCTGTACCAGGAGGTAGTGAAGCTAGACATTAAGAAGAAATTGTGTTTACTCCTATAATGCACCAGCTAGATGGGTAACACATTTATCACTGACTCAGGGAAATCTAGTGACAGCATCCTGATGTTAGAAGAAGGGCCATTAGCCAAATTTATAGAAATCAAGTCTTTCCAACATCCCAGTCCAGGCTGACTTATTCTCTACTTGGCAAGAAGCACTGAATTTTAGAGCTAAGAGCAAGGTTTCTCAACTGCAGCACTCTTGACTTTTGGGGCTGGGAATCTTTTATTGTTGGACATTGTCCTGTGCCCTCTAGGATGTCTAGCAGCACATCGGGCCTCCGCCTGCAAGATGCCAATAGTACCCTCTTTTCCCCCAAAATTGTGAAAACAAACAAACAAAAAACAAAACAAATGCTTCCAGACATTGCTAAATGTTCCCTGGGAGAACAAAACTTCCTTCAGTTTAGAAGCACCAAGCTAGAGGGAATTTATAGAAGAACTTTATTTCATGGCTTGGGAAAGGAGGGCTCTGAGAGATTAAGTGAGCTGCCCAATGGCACAGTAAGTGGCCCAAGTACCAGAACTCAGAGGTCCAAAAAAAACCATCTTTTCTGTATGTGGTAGTATCTTGGACATGGTAGATACTAAAAAAAGTCTGTTGGTTAAAAGAATACAACAGCACACTCACCAGTCCTGCGTGGTCTGTGGCCAGGAAATTGGATGAGGCTGCCTCTCAGACTTTGTGGTGGTTGGAGCAAGGAACAACAGAGGGCTTTCCCTCCAGGGAGAAGCCACTGCTGCTCTGAGAGCTATCCTTTCTTGGGGCCACCGAGGTAGGTGGAAGAGTGAATCAAACCAGCTCCGGGGCCCATGTGTCCCTTTGTTTAAGGTGTCAAAGAATTTGCTTCAGCTGGGCCGAACTTGGGCAGCTCCAGCCTCAGAATGATAATTGTGTGAGTCTGCCCTCCATCGGGATGAGAAACACCTGAGATAATCAGCTTATAAAGAGAGTCTAATCTGGGCTCATAGTTTCCGAGGTTTCAAACCATGGTTGTTTGACCCCCTTGCTTTGGGCCTGTGGCAAGGCAGCACATCCTGGTGGCAGTGGGTGTCAGAGCAGGACAGCTCGCCTCTTGGCAAGGAGAAAAGACCAGGGAAGAGATGGGGCCGGGTCCCACTATCCCCATCAACAGCGCTCGCCCATTGACCTGACAACCTTCCACTGGACCTACTTCTCAAAGGTTCTGCCACCTCCCATTAGTGCCATGGGCTGGGGAATGAGCCTTTAACACGTGGGCCTTCGGGAACATTCCAGATGCAAACTATAGCAATAATTCTTAGACAAATGTGTCCTTTCTGCACACACCCCCGCAAGATCATCCTCTTCCCTACTTTTCTACCCTATGCCAGGTGTTTCTAGGTGTAGTAAATCTTCATCTTTCCCTCTACATTGTAGAGTCATTGCTAGGGCTCTCAGGGGTGCTACATATCCAGCCCCCGCCAACCTGAGTAGCACCCTGCAAATGTTCTCAGCTGTGGGAGGTGCGTGCAAGTAGCAGGTGGCCCTTTTAGCTCAAAGTAGGCAGTTTAGTCTTTCTCATGACGTCTCTCTCTACTCATTGGCTGAATGCAAAGCACACCAAGGACTCACAGAAAGGCAGAGACATGGGATGAAAGGAGACCCGATCCTTGAATGATCACCCAGAAGGCAGTCTGGCCAGGAACATAGCCATTGAACTATGACATGAATAAGAAATAAGCTCATATTGTGTTAAGGCCCTGGGAATTCAGGGCATGTCTGTTACAGTAGCTAGCATGACCTTTCACTAATACACTAGGCCAATAGGAAACAACTCCTAGGGGAGACTTCAGATCTCAGATGGTCTTGCTGGGGGACAACAGCTATCCGTACCCCCGATGAAGGTCTGGCATTGAGCTTCAGCAGCTCCCTGGGGTGACAAAGCTCCTGCTCCTCGGGCGAGTTCCAAAGCTCCAAAACAATTCTGAGGGACTAAGCAAAGGGACTTGTAAACAAGTTACTCAATAAATGTCCTTGTTTTCGAAAATAAAGCCCCCATCCTGGCAATCGTACCCTCAATTTGGAGTCCCTTTCCAATTTTCACTCTGCTCTTCCAAAAGCTCCCAAAAGCCAATTTTGGCCAATTTCTTCATTCTTCCAATAGAGATGTACAGTCTTTTATGTTATTAAACAAAAATGTAACAACCAGTTACACAGTGCTTGACTCTGTTCCATCAGTATTTGTCCCAAGAAGAATGAACAGGTCCCCAACATATACTGGGTGACAAGAGGCCTGGCAAAGTCATCCTCCCAGAGCAGGAAATGAATCAGCCCCAAGGGGCCCCTCTTCTACTTTAAGAGCCAAATAAAGAGAATTTTGGATTACTTTTAAAAGAACATTTTTTCTCCCTGCTTTAAAGGGTAGAAATAGTGAGGCTCGATCTCAGAGTGCCCAATATTTTGGTGATCAAGAAAGAAACATCCATCTTTGCCAGACAGAAAGCTCCAACATGGAAGCGTGTCTAGCAAAGCTGGACTCCTGGTGACTGAAGGCCAGGCAGCCTGGGCTGGCATGTCAACAGGCCTCCTGTCTGTTGCCAGCCACAGAGCCTGGCATGGGCGAACTTCGGAAATTTGTCCTCAACACAGATAGACCAATAACCCGTGAGACTGTAGAGTCCCCAAGAGTGAAGACTGTGCCCTAAACCCTGCACAATGCCTGCCTCTTAATGAGTGTCCCCTGATTTAGAATTTGTCATTCAGAACTGAGCCAATACCTTCTTCCCTCAGTCACACCACCTCATTTCAAACCAGTGACGGGCAGGTATTATGTGGGGAGGGGCGACCTGTCTTCCACACCTTAACCACTCCTGGATGGCCATAATCCTGCCCTTCTTAGCAGCTGGAATCTGATCATCCTTGTGGGACATTGACTCAACAAAGTTTATTGACCACCTATTTTATGCTAAGCACTGGAGATAAAAAGTAAATCAAATGGCCCCAACTTTTTGGAGACCTACCAAGCATTATTTGTAATCAAAGCATTTTCCCTCATTTAGCTCTTGCCTGAAGTCACTACATCTTCACATTCACACCCCTTGGCTCTGCTTCTAAGCTTACAGACTAACTTCTAATGGTCACTCAGCTTCCCAGGCAGTCTAGTTATAAGGGGAAAACTTCTTAGACCCCTCAGTGCTTAAGCGTTTCATTCTGGTCTATGCATCATCTTCTGAGAGCTTGGTTAATGCAAGTTTGCCTCGAGAGACAAGAGACAGTCTTGATGTGCTAGTGTCTGGGTAATATGAGGCTGAGAGCCAGAAAGAGGGATTGTCAAATTCATGAAGACCCCATGGGTCTTTCCTGAGTTCTTCCCTCCACAAACTGATCACAGAGTGTCACAGCCTTAAGGAGATACAGAGCACTCACAGACCACTGCAGGGCACACGCACTGATGTGCACAGACCGACCCCAGAGCCTTCACTTGCTGATTGATTGGACCTGCATGACCACGGTCTGGCCTTCGCCCTGCAGGGACTCAGTATGCATTTGTTCACGAGCAAAGCGCTGATAAACATCTGATTTAGAGCTTTAAAAAGAGCCAGAAGGTTAATTAAAAGGAGAACATGCTTTCAATGACTTGACAACAGTGAGTGCAAGACAATTAAGTTAATCAGTCTCACTGTTTTTTGTACTCAATAAAAGTGTTTTTAATTCAATTACTTCTAATTCTCTATTAACTCAGTAGAGAGTTTTACATTAACTTATTCAAAAACTAAAACTTCAGACAAAGCCTGAGCCAAAAAAAAACGGGTCAACCTGAGGGAGAACGCACGGTTTCCATGCTTAGGACAGTCCATCTATACACTCGACGTGCAGAAATCCAGGGACGCTAACTCAGTGATAGGAGCTGCACGATTTCCTGCTTCCACCGTGTCTGCTCATTAATTGTCTATTGTCGATTTTAGCCAATGCTTGCACCTTAGCAGACTTTAGGTTTAAATGCTTTTTAAAAGTCATCCCTTTACAGAAATTTATTTTTGACACAGATCATTAGTGCTCTTTCTTTTTTTTTTTTTTTGGCAGTACTGGGGATTGAACCCAGGGGCGTTCTACCTCCGCGCTACACCCCCGGCCCTATTTTTTATACTTTATTTTGAAACCGGGTCTCATGAAGTTGCAGAGGGCCTCACTAAGGAGAGAGAGAGAGAGAGAGAGAGAGAGAGAGAGAGAGAGACAGCGAGCTGAGGCTGGCCGTGAACCCGGATCCTCCGGTCTCCACCTCCCAAAGTACTGGGATTACAAGTGTGCGCCACCACGCCCGGCTCATTAGTGCCTTCTCCATCTGCTCAGAACTCCACCTCTCCTACTGGATTTCCTCTCGGCCCACATCACAGACTCTCCTCCATCAAGAGAGAAATGATGCCCAGAGGAGAGAAGGCTGAATCCGGGTGACACTCTGGCTGCTTCTGGACACCATTTATTATCCCGATGGTGTGTTTTACAGTGGAATACTGAACAACCTATGTCTGTGTGACAAGGATGAGGATGACGGGTTCTTATACCCACAACCTGCCCCAGTCCCATACAGCTCAGGATGGCATGAAAACCCACAAGATGCATCTTGTCCAATGTGAGTGCAGCACTGTGCCCAGGATTGGGACATTCCTGTCTGGATTCCCTTCCCAGACGAGCGGGGCTGCTGTTCCCCCTGAACTGAGGTGTGGGTGGAGCAGGGTTGATCTTGGTGATGACCTGTGGAGTTAATGGGTTGGGGCTGAGGGCAGAGGGCCTGAGAGCTAATGGGAGCTCTTGTTTCCATTTTGAGAGATCTAGCCAAGGGCTAAGGGCTTATTTGGAGTGAGGGCCTAAACCCAGCAGGCCATCTCTGCAGGACAAGCTGGAAGTAGCATCCAGAGAAGGAGTGGGGGCCCAGGGGCACCTCCAGGCCCAATATGGGGTACTTTCTGGGGAGATGAGCAAGATGGGCCCGGATCCTGGTCCTGCTTGTTTAATTGCCCCAGCCAAAAACTGCCACAGACAGGCCTTTTATGACATACGCCATAACTTTATTCTAAATCTACAGTAGCCCACACCAGGGCCTCTTTGCAAAACTGCCCTACTGCCTGGGAAGTCAGAGTGAATCTTGTGCCCACATCCCCATTGTACCCATATCCACATTGTGCCCACATCCACACTGTCAACGCCTGTGTCTCTTCTCCAACCAGATTATGAGCCTCTTCGACAGCAGAGAGCATATTTTATTCATTTTCACATCAACCACTCAATAAACATTTGTTGTGCAATAATAATCACATTAATAATAAGAACGAGATGAACAACCCCATAAGTGCCAGGAACTTTGCTAGGTGTTTATATTACTGATTGCGAGTTTATATTAATGATTGCATTTACTTCTCAGAACAATCATAGGTCATAGGAATCAACAGCTCCATTCCAAAGATGAGAAAATTAAGAGCTGAAGAGGTTAAGCCACTTGCCCAAGTCCCCCAGCAGACCTTGACTTTTTACACCAAATATATTTGACATTAAAATCTGGACTTACCCCACAAAGGAATCTTATATCCAGCCCTGGGCAAAGGGATAAAGAACCTGGCAATCTGGGGGGGGGGGTAAGAGGGAAAGTCAGAGGAAAACACAGTGTTTGAGAGGAGATTTAGAAAATTTAGGAATGCAGCCATTCCCCTGCTCTGAGAAATATCTAGATATAATGGCACATGGGCCTCTGCTGGTCTCCAGACCCCATGAACTGCCAGGTGTGGATCATTCATGGTGCTATTTAAAGTCACAAAATCACCATTTACCTTCATACAAGAAACCTATGCACCTGGAATGGGCAGAAAGATTGCACATGCCCAGGCCCCTCTCTGCAATTGGCCCCCACCTTGTAAAGAGGGGATCAGTCATCACGGGGAGCAGTCAGGGATGTTAACAAGGCAAACACTTTAGTTCTTGGGAACTCCTTGGGAAAATGAGCCTTCAGCTGGTTTTAATCCTTCACAGAGACAGAGAAGATTCCTGGCGTGTGAGCCAGGCCCAGGGACAGATGGCCCTTAGACCTCAGGACAGCCCCCGAAGTTTGCCAGGGCCTTTCCAGCATCACACACACCAAATGACAATTCTGAGGGTCAAGATCATGCATATCTTCACAACCTTGTGGTGCAGATGAGGAAAATCAGACTCAGAGGCCTTCCCAAGGTCACGCAGTTCACATCTGGACACAAATTCAAGTCTACCGGTCACCGGCACTCTGCAGACAAAGGAAGGAAGGATGTAGACTTGGTGCTGGAATTAGAAAGGTCCTCTGGGGCCATCTAGACCACCCCCACCCATGCAGGAATCTCCTGGGCTCTGGGCCAAGAGGCATCACCCCAGGACCGTTGCTTAAGTCTCACAGGCCTGCTCCCTCCACCATCCAACAAGACAGCGCACATACCACGTATGGGCGGCACTCATGTTACGATGCCGGGCCTCTCTCATTCACTGGGAGCAGGGGCTCCATTGGAATCTATGTGGATGAGTCACTCAAGGAGTCGGGCCCAACTGGAAAACTCTGGAAGGATAAAGACAGAACCTCAAGGACCCTGTCCTTTCCTGAGGCCATGCTGGCTCTATGAAAGATGCGTGCAAGGGAGGCTCAGTGGTTTGCTTCCAGATCAACATGCCTACTGCATGACGTCTCTGGTAACTGGGGCAGGAAGGTCATGCTGGTTCCTACTGCAGATGAAGGATATATCTATATTATGTATAACAGGATCCTATAGCTACTGAGTTGACAGAAGACGCCATGAAAAATCAACAAGAGAAAGCCAACCCAATGGAGTGAAAAGAAAACGTGAATAGGCAGGTCACATAAGAGAAACCACAAACGGCTAATGAATACATGAAAATATGTTCAACTTTGCCAATACACCCACAAGATGAACATAACGGACACTATTCTTCATCTATTGGCAAAACCCAAATAGTGTTAGTGATAGTATAGGGAAACAGATACTCATACAGACCGCTGTGAGAATACATGCTCATAAAGACCACTTGGAGTACATTTTAGCGGTATTTATTAAATTTTAAAATGTGTGTTCACTTTGACCTGTGCTATTCAATACAGTAGCTGCTAGTCACATCTGGCTATTTAAATATAAATTGATCGGGATGAAAACAAAATTAAAATTTCAGTTCTTCAGTTGTACTAGCTACATTTTGCTCAAAAGTTACATGTGGATTGAACAGTGCAGAATGGAACGTTTCCAGCATTATTGAAAGTTATTGGATAGCTCTGCCTTGTATCCAGATGTTTCACTTACAGGCTTTAAGTCTTAGAGAAATGATAAGCATGTGTACTAAAGTCACGTTGTACAAGGGCATTTCCTGAAGCATGGTTTGCAATAAGAAAAAAATAGAAAAACTGGAAACAAAGACCACTGATAAAGAAATGGTTAAATCATGGTCTATCCACCCTAAGGAATGGTAAGTGGCAATCAAAAAGAAGGATGTAGTTTTCCATTTGACCAACATGAAGAGGCCTAAAATGTATTGTCAAAGCAACAAGAAGCCAATTAAAAAATAATAGTATCATCTCGTTTGCATAAAAAGTCCTATAAAACAAAACTGCATATTTCCTAAGGGTGTGTGTGTGTGTGTCCATGTAGACATAGAAAAAAAATCTTACCACAATGTGTATCTCTGGGAAGAAGGCAGGAGTGGGTGGTGGCCAAAGGGAAACTTTGGATTTATCTGTGATATTTGAATGTTTTCAAAGAACATAATAAAAATAATTTCTAAAACTATCAGTGACCCATACAGGTGCAATGATGTGCACTTGTGGGCCCACCTACTCAGGAGGCTGAGGCAGGAGGATTGCTTGAGCCCAGGAGTTCAAGACCAGCCTGAGCAACATAGTGAGACCCTGATTAAAAAACTACAATGACAAAATATCAGTTTTCCAGGACTGGAGAAGACAGCAGGACCTGTCATCAGCACAGAGTCTGACACTCGCAGTTCTCTGTCCTGGCCCCACTGACTTACACCAGTTTCTAGGCTAAGTGCCCCAAATACTGCACAGTCTAAGTGTAAAACACCAGGTGTGCGCAGTGCTTGTACTAGCGCCCTCAGTCACCAGCAGCAGGCCACGCCTACCATCAGCTCCAAGTAAGGACAGCGGCGAAGGCGCAGTCCCAGGCTGACCTCAAGGCAGCAGGAGCCCACAGTCAGACCCTAGTGAGCAACGGGGACAGCAGCAACCACCCTAGCAGCACCTTCTGCCAACGTCCCCAATCTTCATGACTTCAGGGCTGGCTGCAATGAGAGATGTCTCCACAGCCTGCTGAGCAGGAGAGGAGGGGAGCCGCCCCTGGCACTTAGACTAGATAAGGGTGAGACATCACTCCAGACTCCCAAGAGATGCTGGGAAATAGGAGGGGGGCCGAGGTGGAGAAAACATGACTTTCTGACCATGGCTCATTTTAGTCCTGGCCTGGTATATTAGTTTGCTCCAGCTGTCATTACAGTATACCACAGACTGGGTAGCTTGACACACACATATTTATTTTCTCATAGTTCAGGAGGCTGGCAGTCCAAGATCAAGATGTCACCAGAGTTGGTTTTTTTTTTTTTTTGGAGGTCTCTCCTGGGCTATAGATGACTGTCTTTTCTCTGGGTCTTCACATGGTTATCTCTCTACAGTTGGCTCTTAAAATCCAAGGATTCTGCATAATCAACCAACTATAATCAAAATATTTGGAAAAAATTGCATCTCTACTGAACATGTGCAGACTTTCTTCATTAGTCCTTAAATAATACAGTATTAACATAGTATTAACATATTAACAGCATTGACATTATATTAGATATAAGTAATCTGGAGCTGGGCGTGGTGGCGCACGCTTGTAATCCCAGTACTTTGGGAGGCGGAGACCAGAGGATCCGGGTTCGCAGCCAGCCTCAGCCCTCTGTCTCTCTCTCTCTCTCCCTGTCTCTTTCTCTCTCTCTCTCTACCTAGTGAGGCCCTCCATAACTTCGTGAGACCTGGTTTCAAAATAAAGTATAAAAAAATAGGGCTGGGGGTGTAGTGCGGAGGTAGAACGCCCCTGGGTTCAATCCCCGGTACCGCAAAAAAAAAAAAAAGATATAAGAGATGATTTAAAGTATACAGGAGGATGTGTATATGTTGTAGGTTATATGCATACTATACCCTTTTATATAAGGGACTCAAACATGGCAGATTTTTGTATCTGCAAGGGGTCCCGGAACTAATCCCTCTAAGATACAGAGGGTCAACTGTGTGTGTCTATGTCCTAATCTCCTCTTCATAAAAGGACACCATTCATATTAGATTGAGGCCCACCTAATGACCTCATTTTAATGGAATCACCTATCTCTAAATAGTAACACTCTGAGGTGCTGGAGGTTCGGAATTCAGTATATGAATTTGGGGTGGGGGAGATGAAAGTCAGCCCATCAAATGAGTATGCTGGGAAAAACCAATGGCTCATCTAATCCATCATTCATTCACTTAAATATCTTATGGAGCATGGTCTCAGTGGCAGGCACTTTATTCAGTGTTGAGGATACAAAGATGAATAAAACATGGGCAAGAGCTTCAAGAAACTCATAATAAGGAGACATAGATACAACACACTGAGCTGTCTCCCTGAGCCCATTGACTGGTTGCCTGGCATGTCATCCCTAAAGGAAAGGGGGACAGTAAAACACTATGTCCCTGTCTGCCCCTTTCTCCTCCCAAAAACCTAGCCAAGATAAGGGAACAAGGAGAGCAAGCCTGGGCCAAAAGTCCAGAGACAATGATCTTGAAGGCCACTGGCTTTCTCTTATGCACACCGGGGGCCAGGGCGAGCGAGTGTTGTCTGTAGAAAGCTACTTTCCTGCAGGTGCGCCAGGACAGTCGCTCCTTGGGATGCTGGCCACACAAGCAAGCTGACGCTGGTGATGTCATTGCTTCTGCGGCCTAACATATAAAATCCCTCTCTGCATGGGGATGGGTGCAAAACTGAGTCCACTGTGGAGAGGATACATGTCTCCCATTTTTCCGGCCACCACTGGACAAAACACTGCAAGGGTGAAGAGGCGCTACTTGGCACAACACCATAAGGGACAGAGGTGCTGTCAGCCTGTCTCCACTGAACTTTTCTTGGAGCAGTCGCTGAGCTCTTGTAAGCTTCCCCCAGCAAACCATATGTCTTCCGTGCTGTTTCTGGGCACTCTCTTTGGCTTGTCCACAACCTACACCACTTCCTTGGCATAACTGGACTGTGGATACTCAGTCCACAGGTGTCGGCTGACCCTCTGTCCTGAGCCATCACCCACCCTTGAGTCTCCTGGACTTGGCTCTGCTCCCCACTGAGCCACCCGCCCCCTCTCTCATGCAGACTCCCTTGCCTGGACCATGACTGGTGATTGCCACAGCCCTAGATATCACCTGTGACTCATTGTGTATTCATTCAACACATATTTATTAAGCACTCAACGTGCACCCTGCCCTAGATACCCAGACAGAGATAAGTTCAGCAGACAAGAACCTACCTTGAGGAGCTCACTTGCTAGAACAGGGAGGCACACAATAAACAACAAAATATATCAGTATAATTGCTATGATGAAAATGAAGCTGGGCGGGGGGGGGGAAGAGAGAGAGAGAGAGACTGTTTTAAATGAGGCAGTCACTAACCTGAGAGATGACCTTTTTTTTTTTTTTGGTGGCACTGGAAATTGAACCCAGGGGCATTCTACCTCTGAGCTATACCCTTATTCCTTTTCATTTTTTATTTTGAAACTGGGTCTCACTAAGTTGCTCAGGCTGGCCTCAAACTTGTGATGCTCCTGTCTCAGCCTCCCAAGTACTGGGATTACAGGCGTGTGCCACCACACCCATCTGAGAGGTAACTTTTGAGCAGAGTCCTGGGACCTGGGGGCGTGAGCAGATAACACAGCCAGTGCTGGAGGTGGGAGCAGGCACGGGATGTTTGAGAGAGCTGAGGCCAGTGTGGCTGTTGCAGCCTGAGGAGATGCTCCACCTGGGGCCTCCTGGGTTGTGTTAAGGAATTTCACTGTGCCTACTCAGAATGAGATGGGAGACCATCAGGGGACTTTGACTGTGATCACTTACGCTGGCTGTGTGTGGCAGGGAAATGGTTAGGAGACTATTACAGGAATCGGGGAAGAGATGAGGAGGCAGCACTGGGTATCTAGAAATGGGGATTGTAAGAAGTCATTAAATCAGAAATTTCCAAGGTAGGCCCAACAGAGGACATGATGAACGACTCTCAGACACTTGCTCTCCATTTAGTGTAAGCAGGGGCAAAAGACCTAAGAACTGTCATCTGACTATTCTCTCTAACTCAGCTCAGCTTGATAGTGCAAATCAAACTCCTCCCACAACACCATGAATGGGGCCAACGGAGATGCTTTGGAAAGATACCAATGATGACATGTGTGATTTTTATTGAATTTCACAAGAAATCTATTAAATCACTGCAGAAAAAAAGGTATGGGTACTATTATATTGCAAAAGAATTTACTCCCTGAGTTCAGCCAAGGACCAGCTAAAAGCCCTCTTGTGGATGTGACAGTGAAAATTACGGCAAACGACCCAGGACAAAGATTGATGTCCCAATTCTACAATGGGCCAGAGAGGCTGAATGGAATCTGCACTCCTCCAAGTGCTGATGGAGAGAACGCTTGGGAATGGAACTTTTGCACATCATTGAAGTGGTGACTGCTGCAAAAACAAGACCATTTTAACTCCAAAGTCCAGTTCACAGATTAGGCCTGAGTAAAAGCAAAAACCCTAGCATAGTACTATTTGTATAAGGTCTCAAGACAGCCTAGCCCAGGGGAATGGGCATTGGGGTCAGCAGCCAGGATATTTGGTCCTTGTTCTGTTTTGAGTTAATGCTGTGACCCACTTTCCCCATCTATAGCCATAGTAACAATAAATATCCTCTCTTTCTTTCCTTACTGGGAGACAAAGACCCTAACTATATCCGAGATGCTAATGCAATGCTTGGCAGTAACCTACAGTGCTAATTCAATGGCTGTCTCAGTACAAGATTGCATGGGATCAGATGCAATTACTTTACCTTGCATAAGAGAAATGCTTTCATTGTCAAAGCACTTTCTAACTATTATTATTGAGAAAAACACAAGGATATCCACTGGCATCACTTCTACTTAACATTCTACTCTAAGACAAGAGAAAGAAGTAAACTGTCTCTATTAGCAGATGATATGGTTGTATTTGCAGAAAGTCAAAAAATTCAGACAGTATTAAAATTGGTCATTAAATTAACAAGATCACCAGACAGGTGATCAATATAAAAAGTTAATATAAAAAGTTAATATAAAGGTCAATATAAAAAGTTAACTATATTTCTATATGCTAGCAACAAAAAATTAGAAAAGGAAAAAATTTAAGTCATTTATAATACCATCAGAAAAACTCAGATATCTAGGAATAAATCTAACAAAATATGTGTAGGACCTCTACACAAAAATCTGCAAACCATTGCTGAAAGAAATTAAAGATCTAGAAAAATACAATAGGGGTATATACTGTGTTCCTAAAATGAATGACTTATTATACTTAAGATATTAATGATTCCTACATAGATCTACAGAATCAATGCAATGAATCAAAATCATAGTGGTGTTTTTTTTTAAACATTCAGAATCTGATTTTAAGATTTATATGGAAGCACAAAGGGTTAATCAAGAATGTTTGGAGAAAAGCAAACTCAAAAGGCATGCACTATCAAACTTCAAAGTTTGGTAATTTATTATAAAGCTACAATAATCAAGACAGTGTGGTATTGAGGCATGGATAGAACAAAGCAGAGCAATGCACAGTCCCAAAATATTTATGATTGGTTGGTTTATAACTGCAATTCAGTGGGAAAAGGAGAGTCTTTTCAATAAATAGTGTCAGAGCAACTGAATATCTGCAAGGATAAACACACACTTTGGCCTCTACCCATGCTGATACAAAAATTAATTTGAGATTGATCATAGTCCTGACATCAAAGAAAAAAAAAGTAATACTTCTAGAAGAAAATATGGATGAATATCTCCATGATCTTAGAGAAGGCAAAGTTTTCTTAAGTTAGATGCAAAGAGACTAATCACAAAATAAATTTTGATAAGTTGAACTTTAGTAAAATTAAGAACTGCTCATCAAAAGCATCACTAAGAACATGAAAAAAACAAAGCACAGATGGGGGGAAGATGGTGGTAATGCATACAACTGACAATGCATTTACATCCACAATGTATACAGGACTCCTAAAAATCAATAATAAAAAGAGAACCCTATTTAAAAATGGGCAAAGCACTTGCACACACACTTTCCAAAAGAGAATAAATATGCAAAGAGTCAATGGCAATATAAAAATATGCTTGATATCCTTACTCAACAGAGAAATTCAAACTAGAACCACAATAAGGTACCACCACATCCCCCACCAAAATGGCTAGAATTAAAATGATTGACACTAACAAGAGTTTGCAAGGAATGCGGAGCAACTGGAACTCTTATCCATCATTACTGGGAGTGTAAATTAGTAGATAGATAGACCTCTTTGAAAAACCGTCAGTATCAAATAAAGCTAAGAATACATGGCTATTATGCCTCAGCAGTGTGACTCTTAGGTACATAACCAGGAGAAATGCACATATGTGACCACTGAAGAAGAATGTACAAGAATATTATAACAGCTGCTATGGTTAGATATAGAATGTCCCCTGAAGAGCTCATGTATTAATGTTCAGAGTGATGTAATTAAGTTATGAGGGTTGTAATGGATTTACTAGATAGTAACCTAGGCAGGTGGGGTGTGACCGGAGGAGATGGGTCCCTGGGGGTGTGGCCTTATGGACTGTGCTTGGGTCTTTGAATTCCCTTGCTTGCTTTCTTGCTTCCAGCCTCCATGATATGAGAGCAGATCCTTGCTCTCTCCCTCTCTCTGCTTCCCACCATAATGCCTTGAACTCCACAGACCCGGCCTGACATGGACTGCACCCTGAAATCTCCAAAAAGTGTGAGCAAATAAATGTTCCTTCCTCTAAGTTGTGTGGTCAGTTGTTTTGGGATTACAACAGTGAGAATGTTAACCCAAACAGAAATTAGTATCAGAGGAGTGGGGTCACTGTTGTTTCTAATCCTGACTATGTGTTTTGTGAGTCCTTGGAACTGGTTTATGGAAAGGAGTTGGAAAGGACAGAATGCTGATAGGCTGATGGTAGAGACTGTGCTTAGGAAATTTCAGAGGACAAAGATGAAGCCATAGGAAAATGGAGTAGAGGCCACATGTGTTACATTCTGGCAAGGAACTTAACCACATTTTGCCCTTGTCCTGAAACTTTGTGTGAGGCCAAATTCAAAGATGATGGGCTGATTAAGCTGGTGGAGAAAAATCTCAAAACAACAAAGTATTCAAACTGCATTATGGATATTGATGTCAACTTCAGCCAGTTGTACAGTGAATTTCAGAAGCAGAAAGCAAAGCAGAGAGACTTTATAGATTTGTAGTTTGGCCAGGAAGGCATGTGTAAAGCTGGGGCCCAGAGAGAAGGAAATAAGATGGCCAAAGGGAGGCCTAAGGCCTTGCTTAGAAAGAAAAGAAAGGAATGCAGTCAAGGCAGTTGAAGATTTACATAACAAAGAAAGGAATGTGATCAGGGGAGTTTGTAACCATAGAAACAAGGGCAGCCATTTTGAAGAAAGGCATTTAGATTCCTTCCCCACAGCCTCTGTGTGCCCAGCAGTGGCTATGATGAAGGTGGGCCCAGTGGCTATGATTGAAAAAGGCCCAGCAGCAGTGATTAAAGAGGGTATGAATATCTCTCCCATGGGCAATTGATTTGGGTGCTCACATTGTGCTAGCTTTGCTGGGAAAGGGGGTCATGGAGTCTTCCCCCAGATTTCAAAGGAAGGCATGGGAAGCCAGGCAACATGTGGCAGGGTCGCAATCCCTACAGGTAGGCTCAAATTGTCATGGAGAGACACGATTATTTCTGTGGGTTCTTGGCTTTCATGACAAAGAAGAATTTTAGCACATGCCAGTCAGAAATAAAGGCATAGATTTAATTCAAGAAAGGTGGGGATACATGTATACAAGCCATCTCAAGGGTATGAGAGCCATGGCACACCGCAGCAAAGAGAGGCTCAAAGGGATGCAGAGAGCTGCTGCAGAGAGAGAGAGAGAGAGAGAGAGAGAGAGAGAGAGAGACCCAAGCCTCTTCAATCTAATATATCCTTTTTCTTATAGGCCCACTCGAGAGGGGCTGGCCAGGGGCACCATGAGATGAAGGCCTCCTCTTTGAACTTTTTACATGGGCAAAAGATGTGAATTCCCTCTGACAGGCTTTCCAGGGGCGGGAGATGAAAAGTTGGGTATCCAGCGGGGTGTAGGGCTCTTCTAACAAAGAGGTGTGACTTTTTCCTGGGATCCATTCTCAGGAAACTGAGCTGGGGAAACCGAGGTGAGTGGAGTTCTGGCAGAAGGTGAAGCTCTTTCTTTAGAATCTAATCACCTCAGGAATTTCAGATGTGAAACTAACCCATTGTTTGGCTCTTTGGGCAAGTCCCAGACCAGCCCTGCAGAAGCTAAGGGTTTTAGATTTCCTTTGTAAAACTATATTTTCTTTCCTTCCCAATTTGTCTCCTTTTTACCTAAAATTTTATCTCTTCTATTCTACCTCATCATCTCCCCCCCCCCCCGAGACTTTGGTCCCTTAATCTTAAGGGGTTGCTGAAGGGTGAAGGTCCAACTTCTTCAAAATGGGGCAATTTGTGAAGCTGTGAGGGTGAATCTAAGATTGTAAGAAAAATCCCCAAGGTTTAGAAATGTCAAAAATGTGAACACCCACGAGGAAAGGCTGCAAGCTGTGAGCCATGGAGATGGGCTAGAAGAGTCAGTACACCACCCATTGCAATCAATCAAGCAATAGAGGCCTGACTACCAAGGGCCTTTGGAGATCATATCTCACCACCATGTGCCCCAGATACCAAAAATGGAGCTGCAGGATTAAATGCTTGCCTTGTTGGACTTCAATCCTATTTTGGTCATTCCTTCTTTCTATGGCCCTATTCCTCTCTTTTAAAATGCAAATGTATACTCTGTGCCATTGCACATTGGATGCATGTAACTTGCTTTTTATTTTCTTTTACAGGGGCTCAAAGCCAAGAATTCACCTTGAGTCTCAGAGGAGACTTTGGGCTTTGGAACTTTTGAGTGATGCTGGAACTGTTAAAGACTTTGGGAACTCTTAGAGATGGTCTAAATGCATTTTTCATTCTGAAATGGGCATGAGCTCTTCAGGGACTGGGGGAGGAATGTTAAGGTTCAATATAGAACTTTCCCTGAAGAGCTCATGTATTAATGTTCAAAATTGATATAATTAAGTCATGAGGGTTGTAATGGATATATGGGTGTAACCCAGGCAGGTGGAGTGTGGCTGGAGTAGATGGGTCCCTGGGGGTGTGGCCTTATGGACTGTGCTTGGGTCTTTGAATTCCCTTGCTTGCTCCCTTGCTTCCAGCCTCCATGTTGTGAGAGCAGATCCTTGCTCTTTACCTCTCTCTGTTTCCCACCACAATGCTCTGAGCTCCACAGACCTGGCCTGACATGGATTGAATTCTGAAATCTCCAAAAACCTATGAGCAAATAAATCTTCTTTCCTCTAAGTTGTATAGTCAGTTGTTTTGGATTACAGCAGTGAGAATGTTGACTGAAATACAAGGAATGTGGAGCAACTGGAACTCACATACATCACTATTAGGAGTGCAAATTAGCAGATAAAACTCTTTGAAAAATTGTCTATCAGTATCAAATAAAGCTAAGTTTACATGGCTATGATTTAACAGTGTGACTCCTAGGTACATAACCAAGAGAATTGTATGCATGTAACCACCAAAAATGAATGTATAATGTATAATGTATACAGAGAAATGTATGCATGTAACCACCAAAGAAGAATGTATAATGTAAAAGGTTCAGGATGAGGTGGGGGACAGGAGCAGACAGCATAAACCTTCAGATTATGATGCAGGTAGGAGAAGGGGAAGGAATAAGGCCTGGGTAGGAAAAGCCCAGACTAATGTAGCCCCAGGGAAGTCTTGGCCAGCCTAAAGGAGAGCTTCAATGAAAAACTGCTCTTAATAGAGTCCCCAATTGGACAGAAAGAGCCAGGCCCTGGCATCTCTGCCCTGCTCTGTTCCGGGTTGGAGCCTGCCCAGAAAGAAAGAGTCTGGTCCCAACTAAACACTGCAGCTGGAGGATGATAGCTCACTATGCTCCTCAGACTGATTGGCAAGCTCTTTCTTGGAGAGAGGTCTGGAGTGCACCTCCATGGTCACTGCATTATCAGTTCTTTAGGAAAAAATGAATTTTTCCACCACTAAATTCTAAGAAGAAAGCATAACCTGAGCAGTGAAAAATACAACATATGCAAGAGGAGGACTTGGAGCAAGGCATGATTTGACTGTTTATTGTGTTGTTTGTTTTCAGCTTTCTAGTCCATTTTCAAATAGCCATATTAAGGTGAGTGAAGGATGTCCACACTATCAGGTAGGTTATATCCTGTGAATTTTACACCAATTTGGAATATTCCATCTTTCTCACCCTCAAGGACCCCTACAAGTATAAAAAATCAAGCAAGCAGGACTTAAATAAAAGGGTCACTGGTCATATAGGCTTCAGTTCCTGTCATTTCAACTGAGAGTCAAATAAGTCCATGGGAGCCTCTCCAACCCCTTGCAATCTCCAGAGTTTCACACACACACACACACACACACACACACACACACACACACAGCTTCCCAATTTCAGTTTCCAAAAGAGAGCATCCAATCAGATACTGTAGCCCATGAGTTCCATCCTCTGTCCTGATGAGATCCTTCCTTTTCTCTTCTCTAGTCATATTGCCTCCCTTCTATCGTCTCTACATCACAAGACCATTATTCCTCAGATTCTTATCCATCGTCTATGTGGAATGACCCCTGAGTGTGTGAGACCTGAAGGCAAGGACACCTGACCACTTCATTTTCTACCATTTATGTAGACAAGATGTAGATTTAAGTCCTCGCTGGTATTTATTTACAAGTTGGAGACAAAGTCTGCCTCTATAGGATTCCCAGAGACTCCTGATTTATATGCCTATTGATCTAAGAACCATAACCGAGTATAGCCAAGGTGGAAAATGTCCAGGTCCCCCCAGACTCTTCAATTAATTCAGCGGTAGATGACAGAGGACTCTGGAATAGGAGGTCAGGACACCAGCACTGATGGTTTTGTGGAAGGTGGCACCATAGTCCAAACTACCACAGTGTGGGCAGGGTAGGGATTCTGGTTTCAGTTCCTGGACAGCATTCACTGGGAGAAGCCTGTCCAGACTCTTCCATGGGCTTCCAGCTTCCACTACATTCAGGCAAGAATTGTGGGTTCCATCATAAAGAGACCATACTCTATGTTTCCCAACCAATGCTAACTCTCAAAAGACATCATCCTCTGCTGCCAGAAAGCACATCACAGCCAACATAGCCTGGCTCTTCTTTCACAAATCATCCATTTCAATTAGATTTTTCCCAATGGAGTGGTAGAAACTTATGTGGTGTTCCAGTTGTCTGCACTATCCAAAGCATATTCCCACCATTAGAAGATTCAGAACATTGGATTTACCAATTTTATAGACGTGGATTTGCGCCAGGTGTGGTGGTGCATGCTTGTAATCCCAGTACTTGGGAGGCTGAGACAGGAGGATTGCAGGTTCGTGGCCAGCCTCAGCTACTTAGTGAGGTCCTCTACAACTTAGTGATACCCTGTTTCAAAATAAAGAATTTTAAAAAATAGGGCTGGGGGTTTGACTTGGAGGTAGAATGTCCCTAGGTTCAATCCCCAGTACTGCAAAAAAAAAAGTGGATTTTCTCAGTAATGAAAGAAGTTTTCCCAAAGTTAAGAAAAGCTTATTATGCCATTAAAAGGTCCCAGAGAGTACAGAAAGGAATGAGGAAAATCAACACACAGCAAGACATGTACTTGTTACATTTCTGGACTCCATTAAAAGGAAAAATCCTGAGAAGTTTCCAAGAGGAAAGCGAAATAATGACAATAAGAGGTGCACCACAAAGAAACTGTAAGCTCACTAGAACAGGATTGCCTCTCTCTAAGATGGGACAGTAATATAGTTAGTCTTAACGTTTTTTGGGGGAAATTATTTTGCTCCTAGAATTCAGTACTTGACAAAAGACCATTCTTACGTAAAGTTAAAACATTATTAGATAAACAAGGACTTACATAGCTTTTCACTGAGAAGATAACTTTTAAAAAGAGTAACTAGAGAATATCTCTCAAGATAAAGAAAAGTGAATCCAAAATAGACAAAGAAATGGAATATAAGGACTAGTTTATAATTAAGATAGAAAACTATGGGTAGGCATACCTAATTGTAAAAATGGTATTACTAAATCTAATATAACTGGTAAGAAAATACCCTATTTTAAAAAGAAAAATAAAGTAAAAATAAGAATGATACAAAGTAGGGAAAGTAATAGGATAAGTAATAGTAGATAGAACATTTGGAATGGTAACTACATACTGAGTAGAATTTACATAATTCCAGAGCTAAGGGTACGAAATGTTTAGGGGAATTTATTCTGCTAAACGTAAAACTAACAGACCATGACTCAAAGAACGTGTGATTTTCCATTTCAACACCAAATTACCTAATACATCTGCCAAACAATATGGTTTGCTTATTAGATTTTAAGGAGTAATCCAAAGTAGGCTTCTAAATGTACATTTTGGAAAAACTGAATATTAAGAAAAATTCAATAAACTACAAGTATTTCTTTGCTGGCACAGGCAATAGGAAAACCCGTTCTCTGCTGAAAAGCACCAAATAAAACTGACGTCTGCAAGAGTTCCACCACACAAAATTACTCAGTGTTCCCATCTGGACATCTTAAAGGGTGTCTTCAGGGCACATGGATCCCCCCATACACACATCTGACCATGCTGGGATCCTGCTAGGGCCACTGCCTCTTCTTTTAGAAATATTCTTGGGCCACATGATTTCTCATCTGTGACTGGGTGCCCACCTTCTGCATTCCAAAGGACACCTGCTCACTGTCCATGATGCCACCACTGCCCCAGAAGTGTTCATCTGGAGTCCAGAGGAGTAGTTACCTCTTGGGGTAATGCAGAGTCTGAGCAGGTATTAATTAGAAGGGGCAGGTGAACCAAGTGTGTGGTGCACACCTGTAATCCCAGTACAGGAGGATGGCAGCAACTTAGGGAGGCCCTCTGCAACTTAGTGAGACCCTGTTCCAAAATAAAATAGGACTAGGGGTGTAGCTCAGAGGTAGAACTCCCTTGGGTTCAATCCTCAGTACCAAAAAAGAAAAAAGATAAAAAAAGGGGGGGCAGATGAGAGCCTTCCTGGGAGCTGGCAATACTGGGTGTTCCGATCTGGGGCGTGTTTGCATGGGTGTGTGTATCTATAAACTGTCACTGAGTTGTACACTTAAAGATTCATGCATTTTACTCAATGTATGTTACTACCTTAAAAAAAAGTCTGAAAAGAGATTGGAAAACAAGAGTGGGAGAGAGCAAGTAAAGGCTTTCTTAGAGAGTTTGGCTGGACGGAGAAGCAAGGAAATGCTGTGGTGGAGACAGATGTAAGGTCAAGGGCAAGTTGTTTAAAATCGGAGCTATTACAACATATTTTCATGTGACTAGAATGTTCCAGAAAGGTGAGGACACTCATTATGAAGAATACAGTGATGCAATTTCCAGCAGGGAAACTAGTTAAGATGTACCTCTGAGATACTGGGGGTCCAGGTCTAGACCCCCACAATAAAGCAAATCTTGCAATAAAGCAGGAAAGGACTTTTTGGTATAAAAGTGCACATAAAGGTTATGTTTATACCTTACTGCCACCTGTTAATCATGCAGTAGCTTTATGTCTAAGCAACAATGTACACATCTTAGTTTAAAACCACTTCATTCCTAAAAATGCTAATGATTATCAGAGTCTTCAGTGATCATAATCTTTTTGCTGTGGAGAATCTCGCCTCGATGTTCATAGAAAATACGTCGCAACTGGCTGCTGGCGGATCACAGCGGTGGTTGCTCAAGGTTGGGGTGGCTGTGGCAACTTTTGAAAATAACAACATCTGGGCCGGGCGTGGTGGCGCACGCTTCTAATCCCAGTACTTTGGGAGGCGGAGACCGGAGGATCCGGGTTCGCAGCCAGCCTCAGCTCTCTCTCTGTCTCTCCCTCTCTCCCTCTCTCTCTCTCTCTCTCTATCCTTAGTGAGGCCCTCCGCAACTTCGTGAGACCCGGTTTCAAAATAAAGTATAAAAAAATAGGGCCGGGGGCGTAGCGCGGAGGTAGAATGCCCCCGCATTCAATCCCCGGTACCGCAAAAAAAAAAAAAATAACAACATCTGAAATTAAATATGGTTGCACAACATTGTGAATGAGCTAACAACTACTGAATTCTATACTGTAAAACGATGAATTTTAGGTGTGTGGATTCTATCTCAATAAAACATAATTTAAATGAAAAAAAATAAAATAACAACACAGTTTGCCACATCAGTTGCCTCCTCCTTGCACAAAACATTTCTCTGTAGCGCATGATGCTGTTTGATAGCGTTGAACCAACAGTAGAATTTTTTTTTTCAAAATCGGAGTCGATCCTCTCGAGCTCTGTGGCTACTTTATCAACTACGTTTACGTAATATTCTAAATCCTTTGTTGTCACTTCAACGATGTTCACAGTGTCTTCTCCAGGATTCTGCCTCAAGAAACCACATTTGCATTCAACCATTACAAGCAACTTCTCATCTATTCAGGTTTGATCCTGAGATTGCAGAAATCCACACATTCAGGCTCCACATCTTGTTCGAGTTGCCTTGCTAATTCCCACCACATCTGCCGTTACTCCTTCAACCGAAATCTTGAGCCCTTGAATGTTCTCCATGAGGTTTGGAATCAACTTCTTCCAAGCTCTCGTTAATGTTGACATTTTGGCTTCCATGAATGAGGAAGGTTCCTAACGGCATCTGAATGGAGACTCCTTCCCAGAAGGCTTTCATTTTGCTTTGCCCGGTTCCATCAGAGGAATCACCATCGATGGTAGCGATAACCTTGTGAAATGCATTTCTTAAATAATAAGACTTGAAAGACAAAATCACTCCTTGATCCATGAGCTGCAACGTGGATGTTATGTGAACAGGAGAAAAGACATTAATCTCATTGCACACCCCCATCAGAGCTCTTGGGTGACCAGGTGCATCGTCAATGAGCAGTAATATTTTGAAAGGAATCTACTCTTCCTTAAGCAGTAGGTCCAGATGGTGAGCTTAAAATACTCAGCAAACCATGTTGAAAAGTCATGTGCTGTCATCCAGCTTTAGTTTTTCCATTAACAGAGCACAGACAGGGTAGATTTAGTGTAATCCTTAAGGGCCCTGGGATTTTCAGAATGGCTAAATGAGTATTGGCTTCAAATTAAAGCCACCAGCTGCAATAACCCCCAAGAGAACAGTTAGCCTGTCCTTCAAGGTTTGAAGCCAGCCATTGGCTTCTCCTCTAGCTACGAAAGGCCTTGATGGTGTCTTCTTTCAATGTAAGACTGTTTCATCTACATTGAAAACAGCCTTCATCAATTACTTTTTCTTTTATCTTTGATACTGGAGACTGAAACCAAGGGCATTCTATCTCTTAGTTACACCCTCATCCCTATTTAAGTTATTTTGAAAAAGAGTCTCACTAAGTTGTTGAGGCTGTCCTCGAACCTGTGATCCTCCTGTCTCAGCATCCCAAGGACTGGGATTATAGGCGTGTGCCACCACGTCCGGCCTCATCAGTGATCTTACCTGGATCTTCTGGGTGTCTTCTGCGTCCGCTCTCGCTGCCCCACCTCACTCTTTCATGTTATGAGGCGCTTCTTCCGTAGCCCTGCTGAACCACCCTCTCCTCTCTGAGCTTCACACTTTTCTTCTGCAGCTTCCTCGCTCTCTCTGCCTTCACAGAATTGAAGAGTCAGGGCCTTCCCTGGATTAGGCTTTAGCTTAGGGAATGTTGTGGCTGGTTTGACCTCTTTCCAGACCACTAATAGTTCTGTATCAGCACGAGACTGTTTCACTTTCCCACCATACATATGCACTTTTAATTTCTTTCCAGAACTTTCCCTTTGTGTTCACAAGTTGGCTAACTGTTTGACACAGGAGGCCTACCTTTCAGCCTGTCTCAGCTTTTACCATGCCTTCCTCACTAAGCTCAATCATTTCTAGCTTTTGATTAAAAGTGAGAGACATTTGACTTTTCCTGCCGCTTGAATGCTAAAGGATATTTTAGGGTATTGGGTGGCCTAATTTAAAAATCGTGTATTTCAGGGAATCAGGAGACGTGAAGAGAAAGAGAGAAATGGATGGGGGACAGGAGGAACCTCTGGATGGTGGAGCAGTCAGGTCACACATAACATTTACCAATTGAGTTTATCATCTTATGTGGGCAGTTTTTGGTGCTCAGATGATTACAATAGTAATATCAAATATCACTGATAGCAGATCACATAACAGATATAATGATAATGAAAAAGTTTGAAGTATTGCAAAATATGACACAAAGACACAAAGTGAGCACATGCTGTTAGAAAAATAGTCCCAACAGACTTGCATATGCACAGTTGTCACAAACCTCCAATTTGTAAAAACAAACAAACACACACCCACACATGATATCTATGAAGTGTGATAAAGTAAAGCACAATAAAACGAGTTATGCCTGTACAGAAGTACAGCATTTAGCCTTCAATGAACATTTCTTCCATAGCAACGTGAAAGAAGACCGAGAGGTAAACATAAATGAGGGAGGATGTAGACGTGATGGTAAGAGTATGTGGTGTTTGGTGTTTTCTTCTTACTGTTTCTCATTTTTCAGTTATTAATATGCACAATAGTCTGGGTGTCATGGGGAGACACGCTAATTCTGTGGGTCCTTGGCCTGCATGATGAATAAGAATTTCAACACGTGCCATCAGAAAAAGGCAAAAGTTTAATTAGTTTAAGAAAGGTGGGGATACAGGTTGGGGGTCATCTCAAGAAGGGGAGAGCGAGCCTCCCTGAATGCGTCCATCCATCCAAGCGAGCAAGAGAGAGTCCGCGTGCTTTCGCAGTTCTTTTATAGGAGAGGGTAGGTAGGGTCGCACAGTGGAGGGCAGGACTTCCTCTTAGTCCTCAGTTTCCCTGGCAAAAGATAGGCAGTGGGGTCCGACCTTTGTCCTCCTCACCCACCCTATTTACATTAAGCATCTCAGGTGTGGAGAGGAGCCATTGTGATCATCAAGGGTGTGGACTCATTAAGACTTTTTTTTTTCTTGCGGTACTGGGATTAAACCCAGGGGCATTCTACCTCCAAGCTACACCCCTGGCCCTATTTTTTATACTTTATTTTGAAACCGGGTCTCACAAAGTTGCGGAGGGCCTCACTAAGTAGCTGAGGCTGGCCGTGAACCCGGATCCTCTGGTCTCCGCCTTCCAAGTACTGCGCCACCATGCCCAGCTTCATTAAGGCTTCTGCCTGACTGAACACACCCTATAGAGTGGAGTTAGATTATGAACTTTCAAAAATTTAAATCTATATTTTTCTTCCCAATGTCTCCTTTCTGCCTAATATTTCGATCTTTTCTATTCTACCTCATCATTGGGCACAGTGGCACATGCCTGTAATCCCAGCACCTGGGAGGCTGAGATAGAAGTATCTCAGGTTCAAGGCCAGCCTCAGCAACTTAGCAAGACCCTCAGCAACTGAGCTGAGCCCTGCTTCAAACTGTGAGAATATAGTTAGATCTTTTCTATCAAAGGAATAGCTTGACTTGGGCTCCAATTTTGTACAACTGCCATTGTGTAACCTCATCTGTGCTTGTATTTCTGTAAAGATAGCATTTCCTGGAACTTGTGAGTGCCAGCCCCGCCCCCGGCATCCCCTTCAGCCAATGGTGTAAAGATTGTGAAGCTAAGTTCCCACCAATAGGAGCACAGCACAGAAGCCTTGCGCTGAAAATAAAACCTGCAGCAGTGTTCCACCATGCTGTTGCTGCACGTTGACTCACTGGTGGCAGGATCCTTTTCTGCAAAAAATAAAATTTGCCTTGCTGAGCTGCTTTCAAATATGTGTCTTTTTTTCTTTTAACAATACCATGGAAATTTACTTTTGAAAAAACTAAAAAAAAGATAAAAAGGGCTGGGGGTATAACTCAGAGGTAGAATGCCTCTGGGTTCAATCCCCAGTACCATAGTTAAAAAAAAAAATGCAGCCGGGCATGGTGGCGCATGCTTGTAATCCCAGTACTTGGGAGGTTGAGACCGGAGGATCCAGGTTCACGGCCAGCCTCAGCTACTTAGTGAGGCCCTCCGCAACTTACTGAGACCCTGTTTCAAAATAAAGAATAAAAAAATAGGGTGGGGGTATGTGGCTTGGAGGTAGAACGTCCCTGGGTTCAATGCCCAGTACCGCCAAAAAAAAAAAAAAAAGCACAGTAAGCTATCAGGAATCAGTACAACGAAGGAGGCGTTGAAGGAACAACAGAAGGGGAGGTATGTAGTAACACTGTGTGGAAGCAAATGCGCTGGGCCTCCTAGGGGCGGCAACGCCCGCCTGAGGACAATGGTCATGAACCTGCGATGAGACACACGGGCATGGCGGGTGTCTCCAGCTAGGTTCAGTTGTTGCACAGGCAGGCAGGGATTTAGATTTAGCCAGAGTTGAGTTTTCCAGGTGACTAGCACAGGGAGCAAGGGCGCTTGCAAAGGAGGATTCTAGTGATGAACCTGAGCCGGGGCAGGGCTGAGCTCACGGGAACGCGCAGAGAGGAGCCATGGAAGGTGGCAGGACGGATGGATTGTGATCCCAGTGCAAAGACTTAAGTGCTGCTGGCAGAAAGAGAGAACGCGTGGGAGGGAGGTTGAGGTGACAGAGGGCTTTCTCTGGTGGTGACAGGGCTGGGTTCTGCCCGCTGAGCGCTGACCGGTGAGTGCGCAGAGGAGGATACATACAATCCTCCTGGAGGTCCAACAGAGTCGAGATTGACAGTAATCCAGACGCTGAAACTGCAAGGAATGAGAAGACCCGGGATCTATCAATGACCCAAGGGACACCCCAGAAGTCTCTCTGCTGAAAGGAAATTAAAACCTAGGTGTTTCAGGGAGAAGTGGTGGGTGGAGGAAGGAAGGCTCCTGCCTCTCCTCCAGGCTCAGTGGGACAGTCCCAGAGGGCAGGAAAGGGTCACACAGGAGAGGGCTCTTGTGGGGTCAGCGTCCTGGAGACAGGGGAGGGAGACAGGTTTCTGTCAGAGAAAGGAGACAGGGGACCGTTCAAGGGGACATCTGAGATGTGGGGGATGATGGATGGCGATTCCCAGAAGACACCTGTGGAGAGTGGGAGGGCGGGAGATGAGTCAGTAAGGAACACTCCAAAGCTCTGTGGGGTCAAAGGACCAGGACCACGCCCCTCCCTCCGCAGCCCCACTCCCAGGGCAAGTGCTCTGCAACTCTGGCAGGCCCCCTGAACCTTTCCCTGCCCCTGCCTGTGTTTGGAGACTTTTTCCATCACCCCCAGCCCCCCCCCCCAAGCCTGCAGCTCTCCCCTCCGTTCCCCTGCATCTGGGAGAACGCCATGCGACCTTCCTGCCCAGCCCTTCAGCAACTGGCTGCTATTCCTGGGGGTGGGGCAGGAGCTGACTCAAGTCTGCTCTTCCCAGCTCCTCTGTGACCCTGGGACACAGGCTGAGAGCCCCGGACTCCCCTAAGGCCAGCTAGAGAAGATCCATCACCCAGCGCCTCTGAGCGTCTGCCATGAAAACATCCAGGCTCTGGAATTAAAACCTTGTTTGAAGCAGGATCATGGGCAGCTCCTTTCTCGGCTTTCCTCTCTGTAGAATGAGGTGACTTCCAAGGTCCTGTTCTGGCATTCCAGGTCAGCGAGCCTGAGAACCAACTGGGGGCCAGCCCGCGACGTGGGGCCAGCCCATGACTGACGTGGGGCCAGCCCACAACCAACCCGGGACCAGCCTGTGACAACCCGGGGCCAGCCCGTGACCGACGTGGGGCCAGCCCGCAGAGCGCACAGCCAACACACACAGAGCCAGAGGCACCCGCCCCGCCGGCCAGGTGGGGAGGAAATGTGAGAAGAAACTGAATGAAGACTTTATTGGGTGTTGGGCTTACAGACTGTTTTTGTTTGAGATTTAGTCATAAATTAATCCCACACACAAGTGTTCCCAAAGAGAGAACCCAGGAAAAACATTTCAACGTTAGGAATTGAGCTCAGTCTCTCAATTTTCGTGGCCCACTGGACTTCTCTCTCTCAGGCCCTCTCTCTCTCTCTCTCTCTCTCTCTCTCTCTCTTTCTCTCTCTCTCTCCCTCTTTCTCTCTCTCTCTCTCTCTCTGCCCAGAGCCCGAAGACAGGATCCATTCTTCCAAGAATGGCTGGAGGTGTGGTTACCAACCAAGGAGGCAGATAAAGTCCTGTTTGGTTTGGCTGTACTTGCCTAGCACCCTGTCCCTGCCCAGATCTTCAAAAATAGAAGTGCCAGGCCCAAGGAAGGAAAAGGACAAACACGAGAAAGCACGTAAACAAATTCTAGAGGGGAACATGAGGGAGACCAGATGGACCCCCCGAAGGCTGTGGGGCATGTCCCTCCTGCACCTCACCCCCCCTTGCCTGGCCCAAAGGGCACCAAGCACAGCTCGCCATACAGGGGGTTCACAGTCTTAACAACGTGGAAACAGGAGCAGAGCCCAGCCTAGCAGTTGAGAAAGAAGTAAAAGCAGAAGGCCAGGCACAGTGGTGCACACCTGTAATCCCAATACTTGGAAGGCTGAGATAGGAGGATCACAGGTTTGAGGCCAGCCTCAGCAACTTAATGAGACCCTGTTTCAAAATAAAAAACAAAAGGCTGGGGTGTAGCTCGGAGATGGAATGCCTCTGGGTTCAATACCTCATACCAAAAAAAAAAAAAGAAGAAAATGAAGTTAAAGCAGAAGAATTTGATGAGTGACACAGATCCCCAAACAGGGGGCTCCGTCTGGTGCCAATGGAAAGTGCAAAGACTCTGGCAGGACCATCAGCCACTGTCTTCAGGGCCCCTAACCACTTTCTCTTTGCTCTAGAAGAGGCCTAGAGATATCTCCTCCCTTACATAAGAGGGGTCCCATGCTGTAGATGACCTGCAGCATGGTCATCTCAGGTCCTTCTCAGGCTGCTGTCCTTCCTATAGAATAAGAAGTTCATACAACCAACGGGTTGTTCCTGCCTAAAGCCCAGGCCCTGCCTTCTAGAATCTAGACCAACCTGAGAGCCATGTTTAGTGGATCCAGAACTTCTAAACTCCCACCCTAATGGGCCCAACTTTTTTTTTCTTTTTTCTTTTTTGTGTGGGTGGGTGTGGAACTGGGGATTGAACCCGGGGAAGGGGGGGGGCTGCCACTGAGTAACATACCCAGGCCTTTTTATTTATTTTCTTATTTTGAAACAGGGTCTTGCTAAGTTACCCCGCAGTGGACTGGAACCTGCAATCCTCCTGTCTCAGCCTCCCAAGTATTGGGATTATGAGCACATGCCACTGTGTCTGGCTACCCCAATTTTTCTTTTAGGACCAGCATAGGACTCTTCCTCAGGCCTGTCTCTCCCAAGGGATGTCAAGAAAACTGTATTTGTGACACGAGGACCTGGGGCCCACATGTGTGC
The DNA here is from genome assembly GCA_004027185.1 of Glis glis. Lineage (NCBI taxonomy): Eukaryota > Metazoa > Chordata > Mammalia > Rodentia > Gliridae > Glis > Glis glis. The sequence continues at coordinate 49,305 of PVJS01000756.1, forward strand.
TCAAAGGCCCCAGGAGTGCAGGACCAAGCCGGGCTGGGAAGGGAAGGGTCGTGGCCAGTTCTCTGACACAGAACTCGAAGCTCAAACCTGGCTCTCTAGGTGGCTATGAAAGTCTATTTGTCAAGGATGGGGAATAGAACACATTATCGTTAATGGTTTGTTGGCTTCTTATAGCTTTTAAATATTTAGACATATGGTATCAGGCCTCTCTGTGCCCTGGAGCCCACAATGTCAGGGCAGATCTGCCTGGAAGTGAGTGGAGAAGTGTTGTTTCTAGAAAGCCAGCTTTAACCCCCTTTCCTGTTGGCCACTTCTCAGGCTCTCTCAAGATGTCAGACTGAGAGAACGTCAAGGGTCAGTTTGTGGGTGACAAGAGTAGATGCAAATATGATGGTGTCACTGTGGGCCTAATACCCATCCCCTTGCTTCCTCATTTGGCATTCAGGATCCCTTGTGTCCTTCTTTTTCTTTTCTTTTCTTTTCTTTTCTTTTCTTTTCTTTTCTTTTTTTCTTTTTTTCTTTTCTTATCTTTTCTTTTGGCACTGGGGATTGAACCCAGGGGCATTCTGCCTCTGGGCTACACCCCCAGTCCTTTTTATTTTTAATTTTGAAATGGAGTCTCACTAAGTTGCTGATGGCCTTGCTGAGTTGCTGGGGCTGGCCTCAAACCTGCAATCCTCCTGTCTCAGCCTCCCAAGAATTGGGCTTATAGGTGCGTGCCAGCATGCCTGGTTCTTTGTGTCCTTCTTACCTCCACAATTCACCCCTCAAGGTTCACCTGGACCCATCTCAGGTTCTGCTCGAATGTCCTCTTCCTTCCACAGTTCTGTGTTTTGGTCGTCCACCCCTGCTTCTTCACTTTCTCTTTCTCCACCTCCTTCAGAGTGCCTTTCCTGGATGCACCTCTCTAGTTCCCACCCGGTTCTCCATTGGTTTCTTAGTCTTTCTCTCACAAGACAGTGGGGATTCCTAGAAAGTCCGTGCCACCTCTGCATCCCTGAGATGAGGGCCTGTTAGATAAAGCAACAGACACATGAATAAGTGGCGGTGTGGGGAGTACACCCACCTTGGGACCGGGAGTTGGGAGAATCCCGTTATAGATTCAATTTGCAACATAGCTAGCTTAGGGGTTTACCTTCCAAGGTCTTGGTTTTCTCATTATTGTGGTCACAATAATGTAAAAGTGCTTAAAAATCGCAGAGTGTGTTCCTATTGCTGTTCCCCCTTCCAGGTAAGCACTCGGCCTTCTCCCTTGCACCCCAAATAGTTGGTAAAAACAGTGGCAAATTCTGGAAGACTTCAAGCCAACCTGTCAGAGACCCCAAGAATGGTGCCAAACGATGCAGAGCTGTGTGTGGACAGCACCATCTCTCGCCCACCCTGTGGGCAACGTCCTTCGTCTCAGCATTTGAGAACTAGGCGTCTACAGGAAACAAAGATCTTCCCAATGCACAGGAAGCTGCCTCACCAAGAGAGGGAGGGTCTGGAATGTTCTTGGGGTCCATCCAAGGGGCCTTTTAAGTGCCAAAAGGATTTCCATCGATTGGTGTAAACTGATCTTCGCAGCCAAGGAACACAGCAAGACCCCAGGTGTTCTGAACGCGTAAGCTGGTTCCTGCTAGCATCTTCCAACGCGTCTAACCCAGACCACAAGCATCCCGAGGACACTCACTCTCCTGTGGCCTCTGAAACAGACATAGTGTGGAGAGGGGCAAGATCTGTTAGACTTGAGGAGACGCCATGTGGTGGTCCGAGGGCATGGTCCAAGTTAGCTGCTTGTTAACCATTCCCACAATTCCCTCTTCATAGGCAAAACACCCCAAATATTCAAGCCCAGTTGTGGTAATACATGAGACAGGCAGAAATGCAGAAAAATGGGAGAGGTCAATGTCAAAAAACATCCCAGAAAGAGTCAGGACCCCCTGATGGCTGATTCAGTTCTCGGGCTCCCAGTGACCTTCATGGGCCTCCCTCAGACTGTACAAAGTGCAAACACTGTCCCCAGTTTTCTTCCCACTCCCTTTCACTCTGGGTCAGACCTGCCTGGTGGTCTGAGGACTTTTCTAGCCTCATTCCCTCTCCAACTGCTTTCACGGGTATTTCCCCTAATAAAAACTGTACAGGTTTAATCCCACCTTGGCCTCTGCTTCTCAGAGGCCCTTCTCCCAGCACCTCTCATTACCCACACTCTTCATTTGTTATATTAAAAGAAAATATAAGCCTGGTGTAGAGGCATATGCCTGTAATACCAAGTACTAGTTGGGAGGTTGAGACAGGAAGAGCGCAGATTCAAGGCCAGCCTCAGAAACTTAGCGAGCCCCTCAGCAACTTAGTGAGACCCCGTTTCGAAATGGGGAGAAAAGGCTGTAGCTGACAGGTAGAACACCCCTGGATTCAATCCCCAGTACCAACAACAATAGCAAAGAAAATATAATCATGATTCCCATAACAATATGAAATGAGTACAATGAAACATTTTATTTAACTTGCTAATTAATGAAGGAACCAATACAGTGTTACTGGAGATATATCAACACTGAAATGAATTTACAAATAGATCCAAATGAGTCAATAATCAGTTACATTTCATTGTATACAATTAATTTGTTTTTGTTTTGTTTTGAGGGTTTCCCCCCAGTGTTGGGGATCTAACCTGGGGCTTTGCGCATGCTAAGCAAGTGCTCTACCACTGAGCTACATCCTCGGCCTTTATTTTATTTTGAGACAGGGTCTCCCTAAATTGCCCAGGCTGGCCTCAAATTTGCAATCCTTCAGCTTCAGCCTCCAGAGTAGCTGGGATTACAGGCATGTGCCATGGCACCAGGTCTAATTTGCATTTTTAGGCTGGGCGTGGTGGCGCACGCTTGTAATCCCAGTACTTTGGGAGGCGGAGACCGGAGGATCCGGGTTCGCGGCCAGCCTCAGCTCTCGCGCTCTCTCTCTCTCTCTCTCTCTCTCCCTGTCTCTCTCTAACTAGTGAGGCTCTCCACAACTTCGTGAGACCCTTTCAAAATAAAGTATAAAAAAATAGGGCCGGGGGTGTAGCGTGGAGGTAGAATGCCCCTGGGTTCAATCCCCAGTACCGCAAAAATAAATAAATAAAAATAATTTGCATTTTTAAGGACAAAAATCATTTGCATTGTTGTCACTTTTCTATAAGTTACAAAGTTGTAAAATAGCTTCGAAATGATGAAAGCAAGATTGCTTGGAAGGGTGCACTATACCTGGCTCTCAGTAATTTTTCCTGACAGGATGATCTCTGGAGTCCTTTCTAACCCATATTACTGTGCCCCAAAGGCTCATTTGTCATGTGTAAAATCCGGTCCCTTTGCACACCGCATGAGTCTCCTGGGAAAAGTCTGCCCATAGCCTTCCTGTGAGTATTGCTCCCTATTAGGAACTGGCACTTGTGGATTCAGAATTAAATGTTAATTGATGACTAAAAATAAAGCGCGTGGAAAGAGTATTCATCCTTTAAAAATTAAAGGCAATCTCACTTGTAAAGCACCAGTCAGGATTCTGTTTTTCCAAACAGTGAAATTGGCTCTGGTTAATGTAAGAGAATGGTCAGCAGCTCACAGAATCATGGGAATCCTAGAAAACTCACCCAAGGGGAGGGGTGGGTCCGGCAGGACATTGCAACCATGCCTGGTGCTTGCCTTAACTGCTGCTGAGTCGTCATTCTCGCCACTCAGCCACAGCCACCATCACAAAGTTCTCTCCCTGGCCTGGAGTCTTGGTTTACTTTTTTTAAAATTCAGAAATAGTGGTGGGAGCAGCCTGCGTAACAGGAACATTCCCATAACCTAACTGCCTGGAGCTGGTCAAAGAATGGATATAGAATGTCCCCTGGGAGAGCTCATGTATTGATATTCAGAGGTGATAAAATTGAATGGTGAGGCTTTCTAATCTCATCAGTGGATAAATCCATCCATGGAACAATTGATTATTTGGGTGGTAAGGTAGACAGGGTGTAGCTGGAGGAGGTAGGTCACTGGGTGGCCTTGGGGGTTCTATATGTCCCTCCCCCCTCCCCCCTCACTCTGCTTCCCACCACCATGCCCTGAGCTCCACAGATGTAACCCAGCTTAACATGGACTGAAACCTCCAGAACTGTGAGCAAATAAATCTTCCTTCCTCTAAGTTGTGGTCATCAGGTATTTGGGATCACAACATTTAGAATGCTGACTGAAACAAAGCTTGAGCTTTTGCAAGGAGTGACTATGGTTCCTCCCAAACCTTGGGGTTTCCCTCAAACAGGAGGGGTGCTTGGATGGTAGACTGTCAGGGTGGCAAATGGCCACTGTACCTGCCTCCTAAGGTTGCCATAATAAAGTATCACCAAATCGGTAACTTGAAACAACAGAAATTATCCTACAATTCCCAAGTCCAAAATCAAGGCGTCAGAAGGGCCTCACCCTCTCTGGTCTCCACAGGGCAATCCTTCCTTGCCTCTTTCTATCTTCTGGAGATTTGTCCGCCGCCTGCGCCTTCCCTTGCCTTCCAGTGCGTCACTGCAGTCCCCATCTTCACATGGCTCTCCCTGTGCTTCTGTCTTCACCTGACTGTCTTCATGTAAGGATACCAGTCATACCGGAGTAGGGGCCCGCCTTCATCCTAACATCACTAATTACATCTGCAATGATCCTATTTCTAATACCGTCACAGTCTGTGGTACTGGGGTTAGGACTTCAACATATCTTGTTTAGGGGCACAATTCAACCCATAATATCCACCAGAAAGATCTTCCTATTCTGTTTTTTTAACACTTTGTTATGCACATCTCATTTTCACAAACGTAAACAGATTACACCTTCCTTTAATTTGGGAAGGACATATTAAGGGATTCAGTGACAACTTCAATAGTAACTTGGAAGCCTTCTCCCAGGTCACTTCTGAAGCTACCATTACCTCCCTCTTAAGAAAACAAAGCCCAGAGATCAAGTGACAAAACCAGGACCTGACCCATCACTTGCGACTCCTGTTGCCCACCCTTCTTTTCTGATGCCCCATAGCCTGTGGCAGAAACCACAGCCATGCCAACATCTTTTAGGGACATAGAGGAAGAGAAAGAGCTGTAAGAATGTCTCATCTGCTGAATTCTTCCCTCAAACCTCAGTACCCCTTTTCCACTCCAACAGGCAGCAACGTCTAGCCCAGGCATCTCCGATTATCCTAGGATTGAAGGGCAAGTTCTCATGTAATTGATCTTGCAGCCTGGGACTCTCTCAATATCTGGGTGTCTCCTTCTCAGCCTCCACTCAGTAGCCCCTAAAGCACAACTGTCCCTATCGGAGGAGGCTTCCAAGGAGCTCAGAAATTTTCTGCTGGGAGCACAAAGCAGAAAGAACTTCAGTTAGATGACCACGCATTTATAGTCTTCCAGCTGCTACCACACAAGCTGGCCTTGAACTAGTCCCTTAATCTTTGACATGCATCTCCTGGTCTGTCAAAGATTTATAGACCAAGTCTATAAAGGACTTTAAAAAAAAACATAGAATGTTACATGAAAGTAGAATAGCCTATTGTTACTGCATATAGTACAAAAATAAAGAACAGAGTGAGATTGAGGTATCCTTAGGTAGAATTTGCTAGATCTCCTTAGAGTTTCACCACAGTGCATCTCGATGAAAATTTATTTATATATATATCCTGCTTAGGACATCTTATTTCCTGAGTCTCAGAATTTGTGTCTTTCATCAATTTGAGAACATTCTCAGAAAAAAAAAAACTTTTCAAATGTTGCTTTTCTCCCAATCTCTATTTTCTTTCTGGATCTTCGATTATGTGAATATTCATTCAACTGTTTAATAGTATCTTTCATGTCACCAATTAATTTCTCACATTTTCTGTCTCCTTCTTTGCACCAAGTTCTGAGTAATTTCTTTGGATCTGTCTACCAGGTAACCAATAACCAATAATATATCTTCTGTTACTCTTTCTGTTGTGTTGTTAAATCCCTTCATCTATTTTTTTAATTTCTAGAAGTGTTTTATTTTTCGATTTATCTGTTTTTGTTTGTGTGTTTGTTTGTGTGTTTGTTTGTTTGTTTGTTTGGGTACTGGGGACTGAACCCAGAAGCATTCTATCTCTGAGCTAGACCCTCAGCCGTTTTATTTTTTGCTTTGAAACAGGGTCTCACTAAGTTGCCGAGGGTCTTGCCGAGTTTCTGAGACTGGCCTGGAACCTGCAATCTTCCTGTATCAGCCTTCCAAATACTGGGATCACAGGTATGTGCCACCATACCCAGCTGACTTGGCTTTTTAGAATATAATAAGCCTGGGTTTTTTCTCATATTTCCAAGTTTACATTTTAATTTCTGCAATAAATTTAAGCATGTCTCTTTCATGCTCTACATCTGGTAAGTTCAATATCTGATTTGCTTGGGGATTTAATTATTCTGTTTGTTATTTTTGCTGATTCTTGATCTTGGATTATTTGTATAGTTTGAGATTTTAAGTTCATATTTATAGGTTTTATCCAAGGGACTCTACCCATGGTAAAATCACCTCTGTCAGGCACCCCAAGCGCACTACCAACCACTGTTCATTATATGGTTTTAGTTCTTAGAGAGGATGAGGACTATATTATTGGTTCTCTCATTGATTAATGTGTAGAAAGGAGTCTTTGTTCTTTTTTTAAATTATACTTTAACCATATGTGCTTTTGTGTGCACTTATTGATTTGATTCTTACTGCATCAGGAAACTGGAAGTAATTAACCACGGTAGGGGACTAGGTAAAAAAAATTGTAGTACATCCATTGGATGGAGTACTTGCTATCCAGTCACTAAAAAAAAATGAGGTGGATCTATATGTGCTGATGTAGAACAGTCTAGAAAGTTATGTGGGGTAGGGGGAACCCAAGATGCAGAAGAGCATTATAGTTTACTGATATCCATTTTATTTTTTATTTTGTCATATACTTTTATTGGTGCATGGTAGTGTCACATCTTAATGTAGTTCGGAGTGACAGTTATATTCATGCACACAACACTTGACGAGCTTCTCCTGGCTCCCTCCCCTTCCATACATAATACCGAGATTGACATTGGTATTCTCACATATGTACATAATGTCAATGGAAGTGTTTCCTTCATTAATTCTCCCTCTCCCCCCACCCAGCCTCCCCAAGACCACCTCCCTCGATCCACTAGAGTTTCTCCTCCATTATCTAAAGACTGACGACCATTTAAAAATATTCAATATATATGTGTATCTATGTGTATGTATGCTAATTTACACATAGACTATGATTGTTTATCCATGTAAATTTTCAGGAAGAATGCTTTTGTTGCTGGTAGTTAACTTTGAGTAAGGAGACTGAACAGTTGTGGAACATTTTAACTGTTTGATTTTTGGGTTTTGTTTTGTTTTTGTACTGGGCATTGAACCCAGGTGCATTTTACCTCTGAGCTATACCCCAGGCCCCCCCTTTTTTGAAACATGGTCTTGCTAAGTTACTGAGAGTCTTTCTAGGTTGCTGAGGCTGGCCTTGAACTTGTGATCCTCCTGACTCAACCTCCCAAGTACTGGAATTACAGGCCTGTGCCACTGTGCCAACCTTGATTTTATTTTAAATGAGAATAAACATTTTTAGTCTAGAATTTTGTGTTCACTTTGTTTAAAGGTAATGTTTTTTAAAAACAGGAAAAAATAAAGAAAAATAAATAAAGATGATATGTTAGTTAGCTTTCCATTACTGTGACAGAAGACCTGAAAAATCAACTTATGAGGAAGAAAGGTTTATTTGCACTCATAGTTTCAGGGGTTTTAGACCATGTTTGGTTGGCCCTGTTGCTTTGGGCTTGTGTCTACACAGTACATCAAGGTGGGAGGGCCTGGCACAGGAGGCCTGTTCACCTCATGGAGTCTGGGAAGCAAAGAAAGATACAGGAAGGTGCTGAGGTCTCAATATGCCCTTGAAGGGCAGGTCTCCAGTGACTTAACTTCCTCCTACAAGGCCCCACCTCCTGAAGGCTCCCCCACCTCCCATAGCACCACCTGGGGGGCACGAGTCTTTAACACACAGGCTTTGGGGGGACATTCAAGGTCCAAACTATAACAGATGAAAAGATCAGAAACATTTTGTAAAAAGAAAAGAAAACAAACCCAGCCTACTACCATGTCTTCAACAACAACCAAATATAAGAATGACATCAAAGACACAAGTTTAATGCATCTTGACCTGTATCCCCACGCAGCCTGCCTCTCCCCAGCGCAGCATCTTTACCAATAGTTATATTAGTTCCCTAACCATTGTCCCCACAAGGTTCTGGAAACAGGAGTAGGAGCAGATATTCTCCCTCTAGGGCAAAGAGGAAGCTGAGCCCAGGGCAAGCCCTCTGTCCCTAGAGAGGTCCTCTAAACTCCACTTGGGGCTTTGGAACTGCTTAGCACAGCCTTTGTCCCTGCCATTCAGCCTCCTGTGGTATCCAATGCCTTTGAAGGCAGGGCAAGTCTGATTTCCTATGTAGCCTTAGGACCCCGTCCAATCAGAGCTGGACATCAGAGAGCTTTCAACATGCTCTGCATTCCTGCATAGATGCCAGGCAGAATGCCGGCCTTGGGGCAGAATTAACCCCTGACCTCCTCCAGCTCGATCAGATGCCAGTAAAGACTCTGGTCAAGACCAGCAGCACAAACCAGCTGGGAATGAGAAGCAGACAGGTAAGCTCTTCCTCTTCCTCCTCCTCTTCCTCCTGTGCCCTCCACTTCTTCCTTCTCTTCACCACCTGGTCACATAGACACTCCTCCAGGCTAAAGGAAGAAGAATGGTGAAGGGGACAAAAACCTCAAGGTCCCTGTGTCTCATCCTACTTTGTTAAGAAAGGCCTCTTGGGAAAATTGCTAAGGAAGCAAAACATCTTGTTGATTCCGTTTGCATCCATTGGCCGCCAGTGGGGTTTGTTGTTTCTCACAGTAAAAAGCACAGGAGTCATTCTTGATGTCTCTTCGTCTCATCGTCCACCCACCATCCCTCTGCAGCTCTCAGCTGCTCTGTGGTCCAAGATACTTCCCAGGTTCATTCATATCTCTTCATTTCACTGCTGTGGCCCCATTGACAGTGTTCAACCTCTCTCTTGCCTTGCTAAAAATCAATTCTCCTACCAATAGCTAACTAGCAAATCGGAGGCCATTGTCATGCGGCAAGCATGAACTTCCCAACAGTACCTGGATTCAAATCCCAGCTGCACATGTGGCCCTCATGGTCTGCCCTGTTGCCTCCCTCCAACCTGCCCCTTCCCCCGGCCCCTTGCTCATGACCTTGTAGCAGCACACAGGGCCCCTTTGTTCCATGGTGTTCTTCCTAACCTCCTTACGTGTAAGTCCTGTGGCTTCATAGGTCCAAAGTAAATAATCCTCCTCTTTCTATTCTTCTGTATTTCCCTGTGTCCCCTAATCATTATTTTAGAGTCAGAAAAACAAAGCTATATTTGATAAAGAACTCTGTGATACTGTGGTCTCCTGTAGGAAGGCTCTAGAAGGCTCCTTGATTTCATTCCATTCTCAGCACAGGCTACTCCTTCAAAAAGGCCTCACCCACACTGCCCCTTCTGTCCTTCCATCGCCCCCTACATACCCCTCGCCCAGATTCATTTTCATCAAAGCACTTAGCACCATCTGCAATGAACACATTGTTTTATGTGTTTATGTGTTTTATGTGTTTACTGTCCTCACCCACTCCGGGAGATAAGTTCCAAAAGAGCAGGACACTAACCTTGCTTGTCCTGTTCACTTTATGCCCTCATCAACATGGGATAGCGCCCAGCAACCCAGTGCAAACAGTGTCCATGAGGGAGGTGTGATAGTTGGTCTGGTTTGTCAACTTGACCCTCCTAAGATCATGTGACTTTGGTTGTTTAGCGGCAGATTGAACCGGAAGTCCTGCCCTAAATGTGGGTAGCAGGGTCCTGATAGGTGCAGGACTTAGATAAAAAGAAGGAGAAAGCCGCGTAGAGGGAGCCGCGACTTTTCCTGAAGAAAACGCGTCTGCTCTCGTCTGAGATCGTCGGTCTCCAACTCTGCCGTTTCCTTGAAGAGCTTCTTGATCTTCTGCTCTCGTCTGAGATCGTCGGCCTCCAGCCTTCGAGCTGAAACTTCCCCATCATTTCTCTGAAGAGCTTCCTTATCTTCACATCTTGGACTGGACTGAATTGGTGGTTGCTTCAATCCTAAGGCTCCAGCTCTTAGACCGCCCGACCAGCTACTGATTCCTCTGACTCTTCACGTGCGGTCGAAACTCAGGACTACATTGTGAGCTGATCTAATAAATCCTTTTTTTTTTCATTCTGTGGATTCTGCTGATCTGGTGAATCCTGACCAATACAGGAGGTATCGGTCCAGAAGTGGAAATGGCATGAACACAGCCACCACACTCTCCTCCTGCTGGGTCAGGATTGGCGTCTCTTCTGGGCGAGCTTTGCACCTATCTCCTGGCCCATGTAGGAAGCTCACTGGAGGATGTGCCCCCACTCTTTTCCATCCAAGCCATAAACATACCCTCACAGTGGGAAAAGAGAGTGTGGGACATCCCACTTGGTTCTGGAAGCTTCTGTCTCAGTGACCTGCATCACCTCCACTGACCATTGGCTAAAGCAAGTCACGTGACCATGTCTGGCTTCATAGGTCCAAAAAATAATCCTCTTTCTATTTTTTAGTTTCCCTATGTTCCTTATTTATTACAGTCAGAGTCAGAGAAACAAAGTGATGTTAGATAAAGAACTCTATGATGCTGTCTTCTCATGCAGAAGATTCTGGAAGGCTCTGTCCTCTTTGGTTTTCAAGCATAAGATCTGGGGTAGGGGTACCATCAGATCTGAGTCTAGAAAGGCCTCTCTACCGCACGCAGGGAATGGACCAGACGGGGAAACCAGAGTCCCGGAAACCAGTGAGGAACCCGGCATAGATGTCCAAGAGAGAAGGAAGGAAGGAGTGGGTTGACCCTCTTCTGGGCCCCAGGGTGAATGGAGTTGCCCTTCCCTGCAATGGAGACATGGGGAAGTAGCTATTGTGGATACGCTGAGAGGTTCCACGAGGACAAGTGCCTAGACCAGCCCGTCGCAGCGCCCATGAACTCAGCCCACCTGCGCTATTATGTGGAGCCAAATGGGCAGCTGACCGGGCTGGCAAAGGCAAGACCAACAGAACTGGGATCAGAGTGACACCAGCAAGGCACCCAGGTGCAGAACAGGAGATGACCCCGGGGCACGCGAAGGCAGGTCTGGCCCTGGGAGTGACACTTCCACAATCTCGCCATCCCTGCCCCCACCAACTGTAATCTCAGCCCTGACCAGGGGATGTGAGGGGCCTGAGACATTCTTCCCAGGGTCCGGGAGTTCCATCTTCTGCACCTGGTGTCAGGCTCAGCCTTTTCAGGACTCCCGTCTAATGGGGTGGCTGGATACTGACCCCTCCCTCCTGGTCAGATGTGCCCACTCCACACCCTCTCCAGTGACCACTGCATCTGACTCCGAGGTCTTGCCATCTGGATTCCTGCGTCCACCAGCCTGATGGGTTTTTTTAGTACTAGGGCTGGAACCCGGGGGCATTCTACTCCTGAGCTACACCCCCAGCTGTATTTTATTTTGAAACAGGGTCTCACTATGTTGCTGAGGCCTTCTATCCTTCTTTCCTACTGTCTCAGCCTCCCGAGTACTAGGATTACAGGAGTGTGCCACCACACTGGGCTACACCAGCCTAAGCTACTAAGCAACTTGGACTTTGCAGCTCTCTCCAGGATGCCACCCTCTCCTCCAGGCCCTTCTGATGGGTCTTGCTGTTGCCTGGGCCTCACTCAGACTCGCCTACACCACCATCACAACCTAAGAGCTCTGTGAAGGCCACTAGCTGGACACAGTCCTTCTGTGAATGTCACAGAAAGCAGCTCAGGGGCAGCTGATACCAAGTTGGGCCCCAGAGACTCCGGCTGGCCCCAGCGCCAATCCACGTCATGCAAGGGTGACATTTACACAGGCTGCCTGCCATCCTTCCCAGAATCTGGCAATAAGTCTGTCTGGCTACAGGAATCCCATAAACACAGTGACACGCAGGTCAGAGGCTTGGAAGCTTCCAAATTTTGTTTGAAAGTAGAAACACCCAGTCCGCAAAGCCGTAGAGCAAAACATGCCATCCCCTCTTTGAACCACACAGGGATGTTTTCAGTGAGAAGGTGAGCGTGTGGGAGTTTTAGGGAGATTTGGGTGAAGAGTCTGGCAATGCCTGGTGAGGCCTCCCCCACGGCATGCCCCTGGGGACCACCAAGGGCGCTTCTGCTCTAGGGTGTGGGTGCCATCTTTGTGGGCACAGTGCAGACAGTGGTAAAGATACCCCAGGCCAGATGTGATGAGACTCGGACACACAGCACTTCTCTGTCCCCAGAGCTGCTTCTCAGGACAGAGGTGGTGGGGCCAACAGAATTGCTAGGTCCTTCTTTGGATGCCAAGTGCCCCGCGCACACTTGGGAGCCCACATACCAGAGGGCACCCCCAGGAATCTCCCCTTCTCTGTCTTCTCTCCTGGAGGGTGGCCTCTAGGAGAAGGGAGGTAGCACTATTTTACCTTGGGGTCTCCTCACCCACCAGCACCTGCAAACAGCTTGTGGGCAAGTCCAGCAGTCCCTCGGCCCTCCCCTCCTGTGATTTGCACATGAGATAAACAAAGAACAAGGACTGTCCCCAGATTGGAGGGCTGGGGCCAGGAGGGCACGGGGCCAGCCCTCTCACACTCTTCTCCTCTTAACCCTCTCTTCCCTCCCACCTTCCCAGATACCTCCCTTGCCACCTCTTCTCTTCTTCCCTGCCTATCTATCCCTAAGTTCACATCCCCACCAGGACTGCAGCCCACGGGGGTCAGGGCAGGGTGACCAGGTGAAATGCAGGATGGCCAGCTGATTCTGAATGCCATGTAGACCATGGTGGGTTCCATATTTTATTTGCTAAGCATGACAACTTTAGCCATGAGGGTTGTGGAGACTGTTAATGGGGAGCTGCAGGCCCCAGATCCTCTGCCCCTTTCAACCAGGTGCCTGGTGGTGAAGGCAATGGTTGTTTTTCCTGTAGTGGACCTTTTGGGGCAACTCCTTGTATTCACAGAGCTCTTTCTGGAAGACCTGGTGAACACAGAAAATGAGACTAATTTGGGGGAGAGGATATCAGATGGGGGCAGTGAGAGGCATCCCCTAATGGCTTTAATATATGAAAAAATGAGGGGAAAGCAGACGGATGGTGAAGACAGACAATGCTAGGTTCAAAACCCAGCACCACCCACTGTTCTTGGCATTTTTTCCTATTTTTTATTATTATTGTAATCATACATCTTGATGGGTTTCAGGGTGGTAGAAGTATACATGCACACATCGGTCAATTAGGCCTCCCTCAATTCCCACCCCCCATTCCCTCCTTCTCATGCTCAGCATAGTAGTTGACTTCGATAAGTTTGTGTATGTACATCCTGAGCATTAGGGTGTTTCCCTCTTCCCCCCTCCTATCTCCCTCGATTAGGTCACCTTCTTTACTCATCTAAGGTCTTCTCTGTCTTTGTCTGGAGTCCCTCCTATACACTATTCTCCCTAGCTTACACATATTAGGGAGATTATCTGATTTTTCAATTTTTGTGACTGACTAATCTCCCTAAGCATAATGTTCTCTAATTCCATCCATTTCCCTGCAAATGACATAATGTTGTTCTTTATGGCTGTCTAAAATTCCATTGTGTACATATCCCATAGTTTTGCAATCCATTCATCTGTTGATGGGCATCTTGGCTGGTTCCATAGTTTGGCAATTGTGAATTGTGCAGCTATAAACATAGATACTCATGCATTAGTCTAGTAATTTGGTTTCCATTATTTTGGGTAGATACCTAGAAGTGGTATTTCTGGGTCATATGGTAGGTTCATTCCCATTCTTCTGAGGATCCTCCACACTGTTTTCCAAAGTGGTTGCACTAATTTGAAATCCCACCAACAGTGTATTAGAGTTCCTACTTCTCCACATCCTCGCCAGCATTTTGTTATTGTTTGTGTTTTTAATGATTGCCATTCTAATTGGAGTTAGGTGAAATCTAAGGGTAGTTTTGATTTGCATCTCTCTGATTGCTAATAATGTTGAACATTTTGTCATATACTTATTGGACATTTGTATTTCTTCTTTCGTGAAGTGACTGTTGAGGTCACTTGCCCATTATTTTTGATTGGGTTGTTTGTTTTTTTAGTGGTGTGTTTGAGTTCTCTGTATATTCTAGATATTAATCCTCTGTCAGAGGAATAGCTGGCAAAAATATTCTCCTGTTCTGTTGGCTCTCTGTTGAGGTTCTTGATAGTTTCCTTTGCTGTGCAGAAGCTCTTCAGTTTAATGCACTCCCATGTATTGATCCTCTTTTTTAACTTCTTGTGCCTTTGGGGTCTTGTTGAGGAAGGTTTTGCCTGTGCCTATGTGTTGAAGTGTTGGACCTATGCCCTCTTCAAGTAGCTGCAAAGTCTCTGATCTAATTTCCAGGTCTTTGATCCATCTTGAATTGACTCTTGTGCAGGGTGAGAAAGTGGGGTTTATTTTCATTTTTCTGCATGTGGTTAACCAGTTTTGCCAACACCATTTGTTGAAGAGGCTATCTTTTTTCCAGTGTGTTTTGGCTCCTTTGTCAAAAATCAATTGGTTGTAAGTGTGCGGATTTGTTTCTGAGTCCTCTATTCAACTCCATTGGTCTGTGTGTCTGCTTTTGTGCCAATACCGTGCATCTATTGAAATGATCATGTGATTTTTGTCTTTAGTTCTGTTTATGTGGTGGATTACATGGATTGTTTTTCGTATGTTGAACCAGCCTTGCATCCCTGGGATGAACCCTACTTGATCATAGTATATGACTTTCTTGATGTGGGTTTAATGCGCGTTGCTAGAATTTTGTTTACAAGTTTTGCGTCTAGGTTCATCAACGATATAGATCTGTAGTTTTCTTTTCTTGAGCTGTCTTTATTTGGTTTTGGTATTAATGTGATGTTGGCTTCATAGAATGTATTGGGGAAAGTCCTGTTTCTTTCTATTTCATGGAATAGATTGTAGAGCATTGGGATTAGATCTTCTATAAATGTTTTATAAAATTCACCTGAGAAACCATCCCTGGGCTTTTCTTTGATGGTAGGCCCTTTATTGCTGCTTCAATCTCTTTGATTGCTATTGGTCAATTTAAATTTTCTATATCTTCTTGATTCAATTTAGGAAGGTTGTACGTGTCTAGAAATTTATCAATTTCTTCTAGGCTTTCCATTTTGTTGGAGTACAGTTTTTCAAAGTACTTTCTGATAATCCTCTGGATTTCTGCTCTGTCAGTGGTAATATAACCTTTTCATGTCTTATTTTAGTAATTTGGGTTAATTCTCTCTTTCTTTTGGTTAGGTTGGCTAGTGGTTTATCTATCTTGTTTATTTTTTCAAGGAACCAGCTTTTGGGTTTGTTGATTTTTTGTATTTTTTTTATTCTTTACTTCATTGATTTCTGCTCTGATTTTAATTATTTCCTGTCTTCTACTGGCTTTGGGGTTAGACTGTTTCTGTTTTTCAAGGGCTTTGAGGTATGTCATTAGGTTATTTATTTGGTGATTTTTCTGTTCTTCTTATATGAGCACTCAGTGCTATGAATTTTCCTCTTAATACTGCCTTCAGAGTGTCCCAGAGATTTTGATATGTTGTGTCTCTGTTTTTGTTTGTTTCTAGGAATTTCTTAATTTCTCCCCTTATTTCTTCTGTGGCCCATTCCTCCTTCAGCAGTGTGGTGTTCAGTCTCCACATGTTTATGAGGTTTCTCTGGGTCTTCTTATAGTTGATTTCTAGTTTCATCCCATTATGGTCTGAAAAGATGCAGGGGATTATATCACAACAAACCCTGGATGCCAAGCTAGAGCCTGCTTGGGCCACAGAAGATGCAGTGAGTCTCTCCCAGCCCAGAAGTCTCAGGAGAAGCTAATTTCATGGCTAGAATGTAGGAAAGAGGAGGTGAAAACATTTGTGGTGGGGAACAGCTCTCACGGGGCGTCATTGCAGGGTCCCTGCATCAGGCTGGCCCGCCCCTGTTCCATGCCCGCTGTGGAGATGCCAGGGCTCCTTGGTGGTTTCTGCAGAAGCTCCAGTTGTTCTCTGACTGTGCACAGGTGGGGAAGGGGCGCATGCCTGCCCTTGCTAATCCGCAGTGGGTTCCTTCACGTTTCAGCTGAACACAACTTCTCTCGCTGACAGCCCTTCTTGTTGGTTCCTCTTGGCGGCAGCACCTATAATTTCCCAATATAGCATCTAATTTGAACGTCTACAAGCATCCTCCCTTCAAAATACTTAATTATTATGTTCTTCTAAAATATCGAAGGGAATCTTTCCAGCCATCTGAGGTTCCCTGGAGAAGGAAAGGGATAAACCAGCAATTAGTACCACACACTCTGATCCTGGGAAATCCATGTAAGAATAGGGGATGTGTTCAGCCCTGGGACTCCACCCAGGAGAGCTAGAGCCTGCTGGGAGAAAGAGGGCAAGCCCACCTGCCAGAGGGCTATTAATGGCAGGTGTGGCTTGGGTCCAAGGGGCACCTTCTGCTTCACATTAGCTGTACCTGAAACACATTTTACCCAGAACACCTCTGCTTCCCTCACAGCACAAAGTAACTCTCCCCACAGCCCTGCAAGCCACTGTGCTTAGAGCACAGCTAGTGCTTACCTGGTTTGTTGCTTTCTTTTCCAGAATATTCCACTCACCTTAAACAACCTCTTTTCCTGAACTCTCGCTCTCCTTGTTACATCATTTCATTTCACTTTCCTGACCCATGAACCAGCCTTTCCTCGGTCTCTTGATTTCTTCATTGTTAAGAGCCGTCGTGTTCTGTCTTGGCCACACTCTACCATGGACATACCGCTGGTCATGTTGTGGCTCACCGGGGTCAATAATGACTTCCCAAAGTTGAAATGTCACCCTCTGGGATCTGTACACAATTCCATCCTCCTTATCTTATTCCTCAATCCCACTACTTTGGATCATCAATGAGCTCTCCTCACACCCTCACCAAGTTACCCTTCCCGTTTTCTCTCTGTACCAAGCCTTCCTCAGCAGGAACAACACTCTTACATGCATGTCACCTGCCCCATGTCCTTATTTTTTATATCCCCAATCAATATGGACTCAGTTTCCTGTAGGGAGTGAGATGCCCTGCCCAGCTTCTGTGCACAGCAGATTTCTCTTCCCTTCCACCACATGACTGAGCTGGAGAGAACCTAACAGGAGTGTGCCCAGAGCTACCTCATACTCCACTGATGCTTTTGAATCCTTTCATCCCTCTCTGCTTAGACAGTTGGCACTTGGGCCCTAGGATACAGCTGAATACAGCTGAATACAGCTGGGGTCAGCTTCCTGAACAGGCAAAGAGGTCATTGAATTCCCTGCCAGAGACATGGCTCACAGGCTGGAGTCTCAGTGGCACGGGCTTAGGGAGGCCTGGTGTGTGCATCTGTTCCCAATTCCAGGCCAGTGATGTCAGGTGAGTAACCTGCAATAGCCTTGGTAGGAGCATTTACACTACGGAAATTGGCAAACGCCACACATTGAGCCTGTCCTTATTCTAGAGAGTGGCTTCCTAACATGGAACGGCCAGTACCTACCACAGAGGCCCCTGCCCCGTTTCCGTGGGGACAAGTGACTGTTGTGGACCACAAAGTAACTGAGGCCTCATTTCTTAGGGAAAGATTTCGCACCAGTTGCTACAGAAGGAACCAATTATCGCATATTTTAACTATCTCATGACCAATACAATACAACTACTTCAGGTATTTAATTTTTTTCTCATTGGTGAGTACTTCAAATTGCCAATACTCAGACTCAGAAATATTCCCTTATAATCAAATAAGCTCATGGCACTTGAATATTCAATTCCTGTTAGTAATAGGACTTTCTATTACTAACTTTCTTTTTATTACTTTCTTTCAGTGCTGTCTTTGTTTATAAGACCGACTGAGTGACCTGCTGAAGGCAATCACCTGGTGAGGCCTGATAATGTCCCTTGGCAGGGCATACTGGCCTTTCTAAGGGATTTTTATAGAACACCTGGGTGTAGGCACCATGGAAGACCAGAAACCGAGGCCCCAAAACAGCACTTAAGCTCATGGAATCCTCTCAACAAGCCTATGATGTAGGCCCTATCACCATCCCCATTTACAGATGAGGAAACTGAGGCCCAGAGAGGTTAACTTGCGAGTGGAATTGTCAGATGTGAGCCAGACTCCAAAGTCTGCACTGGAATCCACAGGCCCTGGAGGATGGAGAAGGGCAAAGCCTGAGGGACGCTGCGCCAGGAGGCCTGGAGGGGGCGGATCCTGACTTTCACCTTCCACCATAGGGTGAGCACATTTCCTTCCGGGAAGCAAGGATCACTAGCATGGGGGCTTAACATACAATGCCTTTCCTCCCATCCCCAGGGATGCAAGAAAGGTGCAAGGGAATGACGGGAAGGGAGGTGATCGGGCCTTGTTGGCCACTTGAGTTTTTCAACAACCGTCACAGGCTAGGGCTTATTCGATCCCTGGGGTACCAGTACACTCGGCTGCCTTCTGAGCACGCACACCCACCCGCGCCCTGGAGCAGGGGTGCGTCTGCCCTCGGAGCCAAGGGAGGGTGTGTTCTGAGTGACTCACTTCCAATAACCTCCACCCAGAATTGATGGAGGAAACAAGCACGCACAGATGTAAGTCAGATTCCCGGGAGGACCTTGGCTAGAGGAGGCTGTTCAATTTTGGGGTAGTTCCATGCCCCCCTCCGTCCCGCTCTTTAACAACCAGATGGAATATCTTGGGTGTGAAAAGGAAACTTTTTTTAAGTTTACACATCATTTTAAAGTTTATTTTATTCATTTTTGGAAATAGTTACTTTCATTTAAGATAATTAAGTTAAAATGAAAATATAAGCTACAGTTTACATTTGAATCAAATGATACACGTTTTTTAAAAATTATGCTTTATCAATACAATTGAGTTTTTCTGGAAAAATCTCTGGTGTTAATCATGTTAAGTGAGATTAGTCAATCACAGGAGAAGGGTCATATGTTTTCTCTAAGATGCACAAGCTAGGGAATAGTGGGGATACAAAAGGGACCCCGTACAATGGTGGAGAAGCCTCAGGGGAGCCAGGGAAGTGGTCTAAGGGAAGGGGAAGGGGAAGAATGAAATTCATCAATGGAATTACTACCATCAACCATGTGTACCTATGAGAATATACCAATAGCCAATCTCAGTACTCTGTACTGGGGGAGAGGGGAGGTGTGTGGGGGGGGGGACACCAAAAGCTGTGTGCATGTATGTTATTGTCAAATTGATGTCCATTGTGATGTGAGACTATAATGTACCAATAAAAGCACATTTTAAATAAAATGAAATAAAAATTAAAAATATTCTATTGAGGAAAAAAATGGTTACTTGGTTTTCTCTGATTTCATAAGAAACAATGATTGATACATTAGCACCAAAAGGAAACTTCTTTTTTTTTTTTGCGGTACCGGGGGTTGAACCCAGGAGCATTCTACCTCTGGGCTACACCCCCAGCCCTATTTTTTATTCTTTATTTTGAAACAGGGTCTCACTAAGTTGCAGAAGGCCTCACTAAGTAGCTGAGGGTGAACCCGGATCCTCCTGTCTCAGCCTCCCAAGTACTGGGATTACAAGCGTGTGCCACCACACCCGGCTAAAAGGAAACTTCTTTACCAGCTCTGCCTGGAGGCAGAGAAATGAGCCAGAGTCCCACTGCCCCGTTTACTCCTGGCCAGGGCTCAAGGCATTTCCCACAGGGAGCTTCTGCTCCGGTGCCCATTTCCCATCCACCAAGCCCAAAAGGAGCATTATCAATTTCCTCCAGCCCCTAGCTTCCCAGCCCCCAAATCTAGCACTTCGATTATGCTGTTACGCCTCCCCCTAGTCCATGATTTTTGGCTAGTCCCCCTAACCTGACCTCGCTCCTGACCACCCTCAACCCACAGGGCTGCCGTGTTGCTTCGGGAATTCTAACTCATGCATAGATTGGGCCAAGCCATCTGCCACTTGCTTTGGTTCTCTAGTTGTTTCTGGTTATATTCGTTTTACCTGCATGAGAAGTAAAAGAGTTGGAGCAGAGTACAGTGGCGCACACCTATAATCCCAGTACTTGGGAGGCTGAGACAGGAGGATTGCAGGTTTGAGGTTAGCCTTAGCAACTAAGCAAGACCCTGCTTCAAAATAAAAAATTTAAAAGTGCTGAAAGGTGTAGCTTGGGGGTAGCACACTCCTGGGTTCAATCCCCAGTACAAAAAACAGTGTTGGGGTGTCCTGATCTCCCAGTCTCTGCTAAAAACTTAGTCCATGGTGGTGTTCAGACAAAGGAGGGAGAGAGTCCAGGAGTGAGCTTGGAACCTCCTGCAGAGGTTCTTCCCCTTGACGGAGGGTTCTCTCCTTGGCTGCGTGTTAGAGTCACCCTACAACTGTTATTCTTATGGTACTGGGGATTGAACCTAGGGGCACTCTACCACTGAGCTGTACCCCCAGCCCCCTTTTATTTTTAAGTTAGTTATTTTATTTTATTTTATTTTATATTATTTTGACTGTGTGTGGTACTGGGCATTCTACCCAAGGGCATTCTACCTCTGAGCTATACCCCCAGCCCTATTTTATTCTTTATTTTGAAACAGGGTCTCACTAAGTAGCAGAGGGCCTCACAAGTTGCTGAGGCTGGTCAGCGAACCTGCAATCCTCCTGTCTCAGCCTCCTAAGTACTGGGATTACAAGCTTGTGCCACCATGTCCAGTTCCCCCAGCCCTTTTTAAATTTTTAATTTAGAGACATGGTCTCGTTAGTTGCTCAGGCTGGCTTGGAATTCACGATCCTCCTGCCTCAGCCTCCCAAGTTCTGGGATTAAGGCATGTGCTGCCAGGCCTGGCTCCCCAGAACTTTTAAATTCTCTGATGCTGTGGGAGCGGGGCCTCACCAAGACTGAGAACCAGCCCAGGAAGCCTGTGCTTCTTGGACATGTTGGTGTCTGTGGTATTACATTTCTTATTAAAAGGAAGATTCTGTGTTTGCAGGAGGAAATGGGACCTGAAACTCTGCATTTCAAGTAAGTGCCAGCAGTATTCCTGCCGCTGCGGCGCTGGTCGCAGCCTGTGGGCGTCACTTTGATAGGAAAGCACTAGGTTATATTTGGAGCTGCCCTGCATACAACCCCATCTTGGTCCTCTCACCCTTTCTGTGACCGCTGGCTTACCTCCTTGCCAGTCGCTGAGGGTAAGGAGGCAGCATCCCTCACTACTGTATCCCTTCATGATAGCACAAACGCACCTGCATGTACGAATGAAGTGGTTAAATAAATAGAATGCGTTTCAAAGCGCCCCAGCACCTGCTCGATTCAATGCTCCTGCCTCCAGTGGACCAGAAGCCTAGCACTGTTGCTGGGCTCTACACATACTGTCCCAGGGACAGCCCAGAGCCCACCTGGAGGTAGGAACAGAGCTCTAGACTATCATTGCTCAGAGAGGCACGTCCTGCATGCTGAAACATAAGCCAACAGAGCTGCCTTGACCTTCCTAAGAAAGGATGGGCCCGGCCCTGATAGGAGAGAGGAGTGGAGCCGGAAGGCTGGGCTAGGGGAGGAGGAAAGGGCAGGGCAGGGGGCTGGTCCCTGGGGGAGAAAATCCTCTAATGATGACCACATCTGATCTTCCTCTCCTTCTTGCTAATCCTAAATCACAACAGTGTGAAATCTGAGCAAGCGTGAACGCCTGGAGCTCCAGCTGCTTTTCATATCAAACCCTGATTCCAACCTGTCACAGAAAAGCCCCGCTTGGAGGCTGCAGGGCTGGGATCTAACCCCTGCAAAATGAGGGGAGGGACACCACTGACTGGGGGGACACATGTGGGCCTGGCCTGGTTTCTCCAGCCCAGCTACCACCATGGCTCTGGGTCTGCCCTGTGGACCCCCCAGTCCTACCTTTGTTTCAGGGGCCTCTGGGATGTCCACCATCAGGCAGAGGATGAGCCGGAGCAGCTGTCCTGGTGGGAAGCTGGGACCCTCGGCTTGTCCTGCAGACCAGTCCCAGCTACTGCAAGATCTGAAACCAACTGCGGCCCAGCTAAGGCGTCAGGTCAGGGGATTGGCTGGGCACAACTTTGTTGCTGGGGCTGCATTAGTGAGAGGAGATGGAAGGAAGGTAGCTTCGGGGGATTATCAAGCATGGGAAATGGACCAGGCCGTTAATCCAGAGGAATAGCTCCCAAGGAAGGAAGCACTTGGGGCTGGAGGCGTAGGAGAAATGCCTGCTGGCACCGGCATCAGAACCTCTCTGAGCTGGCGAGGGCTCCTGCTAGCCTTGCTGGGATTTGCTCCTTCAATAGGGGCCTGGGAGGGAGCAAAGGAGCAACAGGACAAGACAGTTTCCTGCTGCCCGTAAGGAGAGCGCACGATCAGCGCCTCGCTTCTTTATCTTACCTCCGGCCCTGTTCAGGCCGAGCCAGGCTCTGACAGGTAATTATAGGTACATGCTGTGTGGTTTTAGAGCTGAAAGGGATGTTGGTAGCTTCCTGTGACAGATGGCTTTTGGAGTTGCCTCCCCAGCCCTTCTCCTGTCGCATCCCTCCTGTCTGTTGTCTGGGGCCCTGCTCCTCCATGGCGGCCATGATTGAACCTCATCCTGGTGAGACCTGACCCAGCAGGACCCGCTCAGAGACCAGGCCTGGCCAGACGCATCGTTGCTCTTGAAATCCACACCTGAGACCCCGTGTTGGTTAGCGGCTGGAGGTGGGTGATGTGAGTGTACGGCTGAGGAAGGCAATTTAGAGCAGTCTCCATAGGCCCTGTGAAAACTGAGCAGGGGAAGCCAGTCTAGAGACTGAGACAGACAGAAGTTAACTCAGATGAATGGGAACGAGAGATCATGTCACCCCAGAGAGACAGACAGAGACAAGAGGAGAGTTTTCTTGGGTCCTGCCCCACAGGGAGCCAACCCTAGCAACCCATAGTCTTTGCACCAAAAATCTTATTACTGTATTCAAAATGGGCAGAGCTGCGTTCTGTTCCATGAATATCATTCAAGTTAAGGTTTACCTGTGGGCTGGCCAAGGCTGGAGGAAATGCCAAGGCCAGGCAGCAGGACAGCCCAGTTGCCATGTCCCCCGCCCAGTTGTGCTAGGGCAGTGGGGTGGGTTGTGGACAGGCCAAAGAGTGCACAGAGACAGCATGGGAGACACACAGTTTAGTGAGGAAGGCTTACAAGAAATCAGTGACTGTTCCAAGAAGACTTCAATGGTGACAGGCTGACAGGTGGCACCTCTGTCCCCCACAGTACCTCGTCGAGCAGCGCCTCTTCCCCGCCATGGCATTTTGCCCAGTGGCGGCCGGCTAGACAGTGACATGTATCCTCTCCACGGCGCCCTCCACTCCACCCTGTCCTCACTCGGA
Organism: Glis glis; assembly: GCA_004027185.1. Classification (NCBI taxonomy): domain Eukaryota; kingdom Metazoa; phylum Chordata; class Mammalia; order Rodentia; family Gliridae; genus Glis; species Glis glis. The sequence continues at coordinate 72,744 of PVJS01000756.1, forward strand.
GAGGGGTTTCATATGTCAGGCTGCAGAAGCAGTGACATCACCCGCACCCCAAGGAGCAGCTGTCCGGCATGCATGCAGGAAAGTAGCTTTCTACAAACAACACTCGCTTGCTTTCGTGCACCATGTGCGTAGGGAAAGCCGTGGCCTTCAAGAGCATATGTCTCTGCACTTTCAGGCCCGGGCTTGCTTTCATTGTTTACTTAACTTGCCTAGATTTGGGGAACAGAAAGAGGGCCTTCAGGGACATGGTGTTTTACTGTTCCCCTTTTCTGTAGGGACAGTATGGGTCTGGAGCCCAGGCCAGCTCACGGGATGTACAGCCTGGATGGTGGCCCCTACGTCTCCACAGAAGTCCTGAGAGTTGAGGGGCGCACAAAGTCTTGACTTTGTTGCCGACTTGAGGAGTCTGCAGGCTGCCTCCTCTCTCAGGACCATGGTTTCTTTCGGCCCACTGACGCTCATCCCTGCTCCCGGCAATCAGAGGACTTGGAAGAGGTCAGGCCAGCTGCCCACCCTCATCCTGGCTCCTTCCCAACATCAGGGAACAATTGTGCTTTGGCCATGAAATGGCCCAATATCCAATTTCCAGGAAAGGTGGATTACATTATTTGAACTTGAAACATACTGGGGTCATCAGATCAGTCTGAGAAAACGAAGAAACCTATAATTTATGGAGAAGAGCTTGGCAGACAGCAGTCCTCTATGGTGTCCCTGTGGGGTGTGTGTGGGGGTGGCTGAGATTAAAGTGATTCTCTCTCACTTAGGGAACCTGGATCCCAGAGGCCAGGTGCAGGGGACTGATGGCTGCCAGACTTCACGAGTTTCTGTTCCCATCAGGGTTGGTCCAGGCTGACCCCACAAACAGCTTCTGAGCCAGTGGCTGTTTCAGAGGTCCTGGAGTACTAGTTGGCTGTTGGTGGATCCCAAGAACCCTTGTCCCTGACTTTACTCAAGTTACATACCTGAGATGCTGGGCCTCCCCGGGGTCTTTGAATATTGGCTCCCTTGATCCATCATGATGGGGACACTGTCCCCTGCCACCCCCACCCCCAGTCTTTTGGAGAAAACCCTAGTCAGGACTTATCCCAGCCCAAACCTCGGCTTACCTACCAAGCACTTTCTTACTAAAATCCCAAAAGGTCAGAATTCAAGGATGTTGAGGGGCAAGTTGAGGCAGTGTTTACAAAGAGGTAAAAATGGATGCTAGGTGGGAGGTTAGGGTCCCTGTTATAGAAATGAGGTGGGATGGCCCATTTGCATCCCAGCCTCTAGGAGCTAGTGGAAGGAACAGAAGAGGGTGAGGGGCTGAGGGATGCAGATAAGAGTTTCCTTGTCTTTATTGGGTTCCTACTAGGTGCCATTTAATCCTCACCATTTTCTTATAAAGTGTCACTATACTCCTTTTCAGATGAGGACACTAAGGCTTAAAGAATTGAGTCGCATGTCCATGTTCACAGGTCCGTATGACGCTACTCTCCCAGCTGACATGCCCTGGTCCGGCCTCCCCACCTCGCCCCTTGGCCAATCTCTGGGCTGAAGTCCTTCAGCACCGTTCATCTATTCAATAAGATTTATAGAGAGAGAAGAATGGAAACAAAATGATGCATAAAAAAATAAGAAAGGAGAAGAGAAGGCTGGGCCTGGGAAGAAGAAAGAAGGAGGAGGGCACAGCTGGCCAGGTGGCCCCCAAATCAGCGCCTGAACTGCTCATAACACGTGACTCTGGGGCCTCTCTGCTGCAACTGAAGCTCTGAGTCTACTTAGCAAGCTCCTCTGTGGTCCCAAAGTTTGAGAAGTACCATAGCCTACACTGGGCCAGCCTGTGTGGAAGCCTCTAGCTAGGTGTGGCCACTAAGATTGAAATAAGTTAAAATTTAAAAGAAATAACTTCCTCGCTCACAAAAGCCACGTTTGATGCGCTCAGTGGGCACAGGAGGCTGGTGCCTATCAGACCTTGCTGATCACTTGTGGTGTCGGTGTCTAGATCTGCCTTGTTGCCTAGGCAAATGGAGAGGGGCCTGCCCCCTCATCCAGGGCCCTGTGACAGGCAGTTCTTCCTGCATCCTAGAAGCTGGGCTGTGGTTTTGGTGGCAGTCCTGCATCATGTGGGCCAGACACTCTAATGGCGTGTCCAGCTCCACCCAGCCCCCCTGACCTGTGGTCTCTGATCGCCTATAGAGAAGGCAAATCATTAAGTAGCCACTATGTCCCCTTAGCACCTGACCTCCAGGCTCTGAAGAAGTGTTTTGGGACAGGTCACCTCCCCTTCTGATGCCACCCTCAAAATAAAGCTGTGGCTTCAGAAGGACCAGACAGAACCAGCCTGTGCAGTTCTCTTGAAAAGGTCTACCGGGGGCCCATGGGGGACAAGTTGAGGGCTGTGCCCTCCTCATCACCAATGACCCTGTAGCTGAGCAATGTGATTCCACTGGCAGATGAGACTCAGAGAGGAAACAGAGCCAGGTAAGAGGTTGAGACAGAAGGATCACAGGTTCAAAACTAGTCTCAGAAACTTAGTGAGGCCCTCAGCGACTTAGTGAGACCCTGTTTCTAAATAAAAAATATAATAGGACCAGAGGTGTAGCTCAGAAATAGAATGCCCCTGGGTTCAATCTGAGAGAGAGAGAGAGAGAGAGAGAGAGAGAGAGAGAGAGAGAGAAAGGAAGGAAGGAAAGAAGGAGAGAAAGAGAGAGAGACAGAGAGAAAGAAAGAGAGGAAGGAAGGAAGGAAGGAAGAAGAAGAAGAAGAAGAAGAAGAAGAAGAAGAAGAAGAAGAAGAAAGAGAGAGAGAGAGAGAGAGAGAGAGAGAGAGAGAGAGAGAGAGAGAAAGGAAGGAAGGAAGGAAGAAAGAAAGAAAGAAAGAAGTAGGACCAGCCTCAGCCCGTGCTGGTGAAGAGCAGGTCTGGATTTGAGTTCAGGCCTTGCCAGGTTCTGAGCCAGTGCTCCAGGGACCACGAGTTCCCTCTTCTTTGTCCCTCGCATCCTGGTCTAGCAGGGATTTGGGTCCTGGTTCTGAGTGTCCTGGCTCTGGGTTCACTGGACAAAGCCTGCGTCCAGCCCTTCCTCCTGTGGGTCTGGAAGGATTCCTAGCAGGGACCGTCTCCATGATCAACGTCAGGCTATCCCTTCCTTCCAGTTAAAAAGAAATACCTCATCCAGGAACTCCCAGGGCTGGGTCAGCCTCCTGTTTACCCGTCCCATCCTACTCCATCCCAGCAGATGTGGAAACGCCTCCCATTCTCTCCCTCACACTGGACTGCATTTCCTGCCAGACTCCAGGCAACTTCCGCTTCCCAGTCGGGGGGGGGGGGTTCCAGGGGCTGGAGGTGGATGGCAGGGGCCTTCAGCCTGGGACCCGAGGACGAGGCAGTGCTGGAGTAGCCCCAGCAGAAGGGGCCCGCCTGCCTGGGGTGGGCCCTTGGGAACTCATGAAAGCCCCTGACCTTTCCACAGGACTGCTGGCTTCTCTGACCATAGACCGCACCTCTACGGTTGATGGGAACCAGGCTGAGCCAGCCTTCCTGCTGGCGGACTCGGGGGCGGTCTGCAGGGGCCAGGCGATGGCATGCATGCCAGATCAGGTTGGGGACTGGGTGGGGCTGGGGACACCCTTTGGGAGTCTAGCCCTTATCACCAGCCACTGTTAGACACTTGCGAGACAGTTACCACATCTACAGTCAGCCAGGCCTCTGGGATACAAGGAGAACTGCCTGTCACGGCCCGGCCGAGGCAGCTGGCATCTCTCAGTTTATCTAGGCCACGGGGCAGATCTGGACACCAGCACCGCAAGTGTCCCGATGCACCAAGACCTAGGGGTGGCACTGTGGGGTCTCCCCACAAACAGCAAACCTCTTCAGCCAGCCCAGAGCCTCCTGTCACCAGACAGCCCTTAATCTCAGAGTCTTCCAGATACAGCCACTACATAGCTGTGCGACACCAGGAAAGTAACCTGGTTTTTCTCATGCTCAGTTTGCACATTTATAAAATAAGGATACCACTGCTGACTTCATAGGGTTAGCAAGGGATTAGAGGGTGACGGGGGAAAGGTGCTACACAGATAGGTAGAACATACTCAGGATCCTTCCCCTTCCCTTCTTCTACTTTCCTATAACATTTCATTCACTCCTCTACTTCAGCACTAAACTGTGCCATTTGGGCATTTAACAACAACAAAAACAAATTATTTAAAGTGAGGTCTCGCTGTGTGGTCCAGACTGGCCTTGAACTCCCGGGCTCAAGAGAACCTCCTGCTTCAGCCTCCCAAGTAGCTGGGACTACAGGCGCCCATCACCATTGCCCAGTTCAATAATTTTTTGAATTTAAAATTATTGAAAACACATAAAGGAAAGTTAGTCACTTGCTTTCCAAGCACATTGAAAAAAGGTAGATAAATAATATGAAATGACTGCTTCATTATTAATTCATCCCACATCCCACTCTATTCCCCAGAGGGAGCCTTGCTAAATGTTTTGTGTATATCATCCTAAATATTTTCTTCACAACTCATTTTTTCACTTACCAGTCTACCATGGATATCTTTACATGGTTAGTTTATCCATCCTTCTTTTTAAGAGCTACAAAGCATTCCATAGTTTTATTTAACCAGGACTCTGCTGATGTACGACATTTGTTTCAAATTTTTGGAGGTACATCCCATACATATATTCAGCACAGTTGTGCTGTCATTTCTGGAGGAAAGAGTCCTAAAAATGGGACTCTTCTATCACAGACTGTACACATCCACAATGCTATCAGAAACTGGCCTTCCCAAGGATTGTGTAGATTTCCCCTCATCCCAGTAGTGCCCTGTCATCCTAACACTGGATGCTGTCAGTCTACAATCCTAGCCCATCTGATAGGCTAAAATGGTAAATCATCTAGTTGTAGAGTGACTGTATCATTTACCCACTTTCCTATTGGTTTCCTTTTTTTAGATTTTTATGATAGAGATACTAATCCTGTGTGATAGGTCTTGTCAAATTGTTTTTCTTTCCAGGAAGTCATTTGTCTTTGATTTGTTTACTACTCCAGGCTCTTGGAAGGCAGGGCCTTGTCTCGTTCAGGCACCAATAGGAGACAACAGCCGGCTCAGGGCAAGCGCCCAGCAATATCTGTTGGATAAATGAGTGAATCTGCAAATGGATGACAGACAAATCAAGGGAAAACCAGTCGGCATTAGCAAAAACTCTGAGTTAGGGGATTTTATTTTATTTTATTTTTTTTATTTATTTATTTATTTTTTTGCGGTACCGGGGATTGAACCCAGGGGCGTTCTACCTCCACACTACACCCCCGGCCCTATTTTTTATACTTTATTTTGAAACCGGGTCTCATGAAGTTGCGGAGGGCCTCACTAAGGAGAGAGACAGAGAGAGAGAGAGAGAGAGAGAGAGAGAGCTGAGGCTGGCCGCGAACCCGGATCCTACGGTCTCTGCCTCCCAAAGTACTGGGATTACAAGTGTGCGCCACCATGCCTGGCTGAGTTAGGGGATTTTAAAATAAAGCATATACTCTGGAAAATGTCAATTGTGCCTATCCATTTTCTGAAAGTTTCATCTTTAGTTCATTGTAGTAGAAACCACTATGGATCTTGAGTTTTGCTTTTCAATTCCTGAATATTATAAGATCCTCAAAATGAACATGAAACAAATACTATAAGACAAATATTGTATAGCAATATCTATATGCATAATACCAAAAATCTAGAAATATCTATATAGGACATCCCCAGTCCTATTTTGTTTTTTATTTTGAAACAGGGCCTCACTAAGTTGTTGAGGCTGGCCTTGAACCTGCGATCCTCCTGTCTCAGTCTCTCAAGTACTCGGATTTTAGGTGTGCACCACCATACCGGATGTGAATCATTTTTAGAGTGATTTAATCATGACTGTGCATGGTGGCACACACCTGTAATCCTAGGACTTGGGAGGCTGAGACAGGAGGATCTCAGGTTTGAGCCTAGCCTCGGCAACTTAGCAAGGCTCTCAGCAACTTAGTGAGACCCTGTTTTAAAAAAAGGAGGGCTGGGGGTGTAGCTCAGAGGTAGAGTGCCTGTGGGTTCAATCTCTAGAACCCCCCAAATTATTTAATCATTTTAAGTTTATATCATGGGGAAAAACCTGGCATTTGTCAGGTGAGAATTCAAGTTAAGTAAGTTCTTTAATCTTAATTCCATCAGTATGAATAGGGAAAACTCCCTGCCCATGCTTCCTCAGCCATCCATCTGTTTATCCTTTCATCCATTTACTTATTCATTCAAAACTTATTAGCATATCTCATACAGTGGAGACTGATTTCATGTGTAGATGAATTGTAGGGTATAGAAAATACCCTACAACTATAATACGAAGGATAAACTTAAGATTTTTTAGTTTATAACGTTGGAGTAGAAAACATCTGTGTGGTACTCAGTGGACACAGCGAAGGACTGCATTGCTGCAACTTTTGGAGCTTATTTAAAACACAATGGTGGGTTGGGGTGGCACTGGGTAGCAGAGCACTTGCAGAGCATGTGCAAGGCCCTGGGTTCGATTCCCAGCACTGCAAAGAAAAACTAAAGCCAAATGAACCCCACTGGTGGTCTCGGTGAGACAGACAGGAATGGGATAAAGTTTTCATTATATTGAAGTATCTGCACCCAGGATGTGCACTGCAACACATACGTACATACATTTCTATACTATGTGATATATATAATACTTGCAATATAGACAGATACAGACGTGGCATCTGTGTGACAGTGAAGCAGCTGGCAAAGGGCGGCCTGCTCAGACTCTTGCAGGATGTGCTTTCATGAGTAAAACAGAATGACACTTTGAGCATAACAACTACTGGGACCATAATGTCCACAGAGTAACATCTTTCACACACCTCATCTCTCTCAACCCTCACAGCTGTGTGGTAGGTGTCACCAACTTCAGTTTATAGATAAGGAAGTTGAAGTACTAGAAAGTGGTTGGTCTTGTTTGCCAACAGAGGTATTTATTTTAAAAACTCCAAACCTCTTGTTTTGTTGTTGTTTTGTTGTGGTACTGGGGACTGAACCTGGGGGTGCTCTACTCCTAAGCTATATCCACAGCCCTTTTTATTTTTTTTTTTATTTTGAGACAGGGTCTGGCTAAGTTGCCCAGGCTGGCCTCCAAATTGTGATCCTCCTGCTTCAGCCTCCTGAGTCACTGGGAATACAGGTGTATGCCACTGCACTTGGATTGATTTTATTTATTTATTTTCCCATACAGGTACAAATGTAAATTCCTCAAGACTCTCTGAATCCTAGTGTCAACTTTTTCGTATCTCTATTTATTTTGAGACAGGGTCTTGCTATGTTTCCCAGGTTGGCCTGGAACTCCTTGGCTCAAAAAATCTTCCTGCTTCAGCTTCTGGAGTAGCTAAGACTACAGGTACGCACCACCATATCCTGTTTTATTTTTAAAAAATTTAAATCTGTCTTGTGTAATTACTTGTTTTGCAAATTCCTTCTTGAGAGCATGGATTTTGCAATTTCAGGACAGTGGCCTTGTTGGGGGCAGGAGACTCATGGTTTTTGGTGACCCTGCCTCTGGGCTCTGAGTATAATGGACTTCCAGTCCAGTTTGGCCATTTCAGGGCAGCAAGGTGCTGAGGAGTGTACCTGCTCTCCAGGGATTAGTCTAGCGAGGGGGACAGATAAATGACTAGGAAACTGTAATCGGGCAAAATAGATGCTGATGGCTAACCCTGGTGTCAGGGTAAAAGCACAGATCGCGCACCTCCACCCCTCTAATGGAGTTGTGGAACTGGAGCAAGTGGTCTTATCTGTTGTTTCCTCTATGATAGATGAAACTGTTTTAAAACAGACTCATCAGCCTGCTTCTCCCAAGGCCTGAATATGGCATCAATATATGGAGAATATACAAACCTCTTCCACCTTTGCCAGGATTTGAGATGAATTCTCCCACCCCCATTTGGTTTACAACAACCAACCTGATAAAAAAAGTCAGGTTTTGCTCCCAGTGCAGGACCTGTGTCTAAATTGGTCTTCTGAATCATACTAATTTATAGGAATGATTGGGTTTTGTCTCAAAGTTGGCTTTTCTAACCTCTCTTATGGTAACATGTAGATACTTCCAAAGTGTTATATAATTTGTCATCATTGGCAGCAAAGACATTCACTGAAGGAAAGTCCCCTTATCTGTTAATCAGAGCCCAGGGTCCTTCTCAGGGTAGGGCAAAGAAATTCAAGTTGGGATCTGTGGTAGAATTATTTACCAGTTCCAGGTTATTCAATATGTATCTATTCCCACCTGATATGTACAACTAATAACACGTATATTATTTAGGAAACTAAAGGTAAAGAGAAGAGACCACGTTCTAGAAAAGAACAAACCGAGGTGAACTTCAATCTCAGTGAGGATGTTGTCAGGGATTTGCTTGTTTCTCTAAAGCCTTTCCTCAGATCTCTTTACAAGAAAAAAAATTTAGCTGAAAGGTAAAGTTTGTGGCTTACCACACCCCATCCTTTAAGCCTACAGAAAATTAAGCACTTGATTGTTGCCAGAATACAGAGAAATGAGCAACCAAGAGAGGTCGCACAGTTACCACTATTTAAAAATAGATGCCATTTTATCATTCTCACCTAGTATTTAAAACATCTGGTAAGGTTTTGCCTATAGATAATCCTACTGGACCTTCTTTTATTAATGAGATTTGTAATGACCATGTTATATTACAAAAGCAGTAACATTACAGTAGTTTTATTTTTTAATTCTAAAGATTTGTTTTCTTAGGCAGGCAAAATAGGCTCTTTGCAATCTTGTTTGTTTTACTTAGCAAATCCTTTCCCTTGTAAATAGTGGGAAGCTAAAGTCTAGTTCATTGATCGAAAGCACCCAATTAGCAGGACGCCCTGGGTTGTTCTCCCAGCACTGCAAAACAAAACAAAAGACCAAAAAAAAAAAAAAGCCCAATTAGCAGATAGAAGTTGAGCGAATTTTATTCTGTCATTTTTTCAAATGAAAACCAGCTCTTAGAAGAACCTTTCTGAGTTCCAAAGAAAAATATTTCTTGCTGGCAATAATCTGCCCTTCACTTTTTAGGAAGATGTAGATTACATTATAGAAAGCTACATGATAGCATGAGATTTGAGAGAGTATATGTCTATGTTTAGCTATGCCATTTGATTTGGGAACATGGGTTTTTACTCTTGTTTCACTGTGAGTCAAAAAGTCAAGAAATGTGTCCCATTTTAGGGGCCTGGAGAAAAGTGGAGGTGTTGATCGGTATTTCACATGTTGGTTTAAATCCCCCCCAAAGAGGATGTGTGCTCTGCAGCATCACTTTTTTAATTAAATTTTTCGATTTTTATAATTTATTGGTGCATTGCGATTATACATCATAGCGAGGTTCCGTGTGTTAAAAACATACATGCACACAGTTCTTTGTGTAATTCCCTTCATATCCCACCTCACTCCCCACCTCCTTCCCCACAGGAGTTAGTAAGGTTGGTAATAATACCTTCACATATTATCACAGTACTTTTTTTTTATATTGGTGATTGAACCCAAGGGCATTCTACCTCTAAGCTACACCCCAGCTCTTTATTTACTTATTTTATTTTATTTTGAAACAGGTCTCACTAAGTTGCTGAGGATGGCCTCCAACCTGGGATCCTCCTGTCTCAGCCTGTCCAAGCACTGGGATTACAGGTATGCACCACCATGCCTGATTTGTGGTAGTAGTATTTGAACTGTTTCCTTCCTTAACCTTTCTTCTTCCCCTCCCTAACTCTTCCCCTCCCGCTCTCTAACCCCCTTCAACTACTGATCTGTCTTTGCATTATTTAAAGCCCTTTATGTTTCCTATTTTCTCTCTAGCTTCCACAAATGAGAGAAAATATACCACTCTTGACTTTCTGATTCTGCCTAATCTCACGTAGCAAAATATTGTCTAGTTCCATCCATTTTCCTTTATGGCTGAGTAAAACTCTACTGTGTGTGTATATATATATATATATATATATATATATATATATATATATATACCATATTTTCTTTATCCACTCATCTGCTTATGGACACTTGGGTTGGTTCCATAATTTGGCTGTGTGAATTGTGCTGCTGTAAACATGGGTATGCATGTAACATCACTCTGAACAAATTGCGCCACTGATTAAGCTTCCTACTCAAACGAAAAAAAGAATGTGATTCTCAAGGTTAGCTACAATAAAACCCCTGCAGAATGCTAGGCCAGGAAGAGCCTGTTCTTGAATCAGGACTTCTGGATGCAGAACATCATTGCATTATTCCGTGCCTGCTCCCCAAAGCTCGCAGCGGCACTCACTCCGGAAGCTTGGGAAGCACACTTAAGCGCACAAAAGTCCATCAGGTTCTGCTGTGTCCTAGCTGACACCTCTATTGTCAACTTCCTTAGGGGAAGCTGGCTTAGGGGAGCTGATGGGGAAACTGTTGATCCTGGCTATTCAGTGAGTTGATTTGGGGTGTGTACTCTTTGATTTATAAAAGTAATGGAAAGAAAAATGACATTTTTTTTCAAAACAAGAAATTTATGGTAGTTAAAACACTGTTATAACAAAATGCCTAAGATTCTACTAATCAATCGCGAGTATTTATTAGTTAATTTTCCTATATATTTAATGCAAAGATATGGAACCTATTAGTGTATAAAACCAAACACTAATAAAAGTGGTTAACAAAAAAATTATAAAAAATTGGAGATCAATTAAATACCAACAAACATTTTGGAAGCATATACTATAATATACAGAGCATTTGGGCATGACAGCTCCTTCTGCATTAATAAAGAAAAAATCTCATGATTTCAACACATTTCTACTTTTTGATCTGTCTAAAGCATATGAAAAGAACCCATATGAATCTTGGGTTGTTTTTTATTTTACACAAGTCTAGCTTTTTCCTTCTAAAATGACTTTCCCTCATTAAAGTGAAAAGATACATCTGTTTTCAAAGTCACTGGTTCCTCATATTTCATTCAGAAACCACTCTAACTGCTGGTGGGAAGATGGTTTCCACGTGAGACAATGGGAACCAGGGACATTTCCTAACCTCCTATACAGCACATTTGTTAAACAGCTCTTCACCCCTTGCCAAAGTTATAAAATTTAGAATGATGAGGCTGGTTAAAATAGTGTGAAGAACAGAATATTCCACCTGATTACACATTTTAGTTACAACAGAATTGCAATATAACATCCTATATAGATTATAAATTTTCAAGGAGTTAGAATATGACAAATTAAAACAAAATTTATATAACCATAATCTTTTAAAAAGTATACCAAGCTGGGCGTGGTGGCGCACGCTTGTAATCCCAGTACTTGGGAGGCTGAGACAGGAGGATCCGGGTTCATGGCCAGCATCAGCTACTTAGTGAGGCCCTCTGCAACTTAGTGAGACCCTGTTTCAAAATAAAGAATAAAAAATAGGGCTGGGGGTGTAGCTCGGAGGTAGAATGCCCCTGGGTTCAGTCTCCAGTACCACAAAAATATAAATAAATAAAAAGTATACCAAAATTATGTCAACTTTTAGACCACAACTTTGATGATCCAGGGCGCTATCTCCTACTATTGTCCTATCCATCAGAAGCATGAGTTTATTGGCAAGCAGGCATTTTATCCCTTGCTAGCTGAACTGCTCCTTCCTGAGGACTCCCCTGGCCCTCTGCTCTGCATTTTTTTTAATTGACAAAAATTACATAAATTTGTGATTTACAATGTGATGTCTTAATATATGTATCTATTATTAAAATGACTGAATCAAGACAGTTGTAACCCATCCATCACCTCACAGGCTGACTCTGTGGGACTGTGCCTTTCTCACAACTCTTTGTAAGCTGCCTTGTATTAGAAAGTCATTTATTGCAATTCTGTTGTAACTAAAATGTTTAATCAGGTGGAATACTCTGTTCTTCATGCTACTTTAAGTAGCACATTTTAAAACTCCATGTAGATAATGAATTTCTACCAAATGACATCCTTTTATTTATTGCTTATATGGTTTTGGAAAGTCCATTCTGAGATTTTTTTAATTTCTATTTTTATTTTTTGTGGTACTGGGAATTGAACCCAGAGGCATTCTCCATCTGAGCTACACCCCCAGACCAATTTTATTTCTTATTTAGAAACAGAGTCTCACTAGGTTGCTGAGAGCCTCACTAAATTGCTGAGGCTGTCCTCGAACCTGCGATCCTCCTGTCTCAGCCTCGCAAGTACTAGGATTACAAGTGTGTGCTACCACGCCCAGCTTCTTTTTGAGATTTAAAAAAGATCTTGAGTATGAATAAGAAGGTAGGGTAATGACATGGTAATGACAAGATCAAGCTCTGAAAATATCCTTACCTCTTCTACTATAGTCTTAGGTCTGCACTTGAATAAAAATGCAAACAAAAGCAGAGAGCATAGCTGATTCTATATTATATAAATAGCATAAACTTGTATTTATATAGGGCACTTTTTATGTGGTAGTCTTACTTCCTTCTTCAGATTCTACTTTCATGTTTTGTCAGTCTGATCTCAATACAGAAATGGTTAAGTAAACTATGGTTTATTCACACGATGGGACATTATGCAGCCACTAAAATGTTTTCAATGGGAAATGCCTATTATAAAGTAACAGAATACAGAAGTCTTTATAGCATAGTCCAGTTATACATGTAAGAAAATGGAGACTAATAAAAGCCCTAAAGGAAGAAAAAAGAATGATTAAGGCTGGGGCATAGATCATTGTAATGTGATTTAATAACAGCTTAGCATATCTTTAAAGGATGTTGTTTTAGGAGGATGTGTGCATTTTATAGCAATTACACACAAGAAATGAATACACACTAATGAAAATGTGTAATTATTTCAAACAATACAGCCTCTCCCCATGAAAAACTTGCTTTGGGCCTCATCCACTTCTCAATCAAACAAATTTAAAAAGTGACCTTGCAGGAAAGAGGTTGGGAAAAAATTTGGTAACATGGACTCAAACCTGGAAGATGTGTTCTGTTATAGTAACAAGACAGTAGGTGAATTCTTTCCATCATCAAATACCTCCCGACTTAATGATTTCACAGTGAGGGAAAGGACTCTTTCCCCTATAGGTAAGTTATCCTCTTCTCTGCTTTACAAATTATCCAGAAGAGCATAATAGATGTGAAACAGAACTAGAAATAGTGATCTTTTGTTGCCCAGTAATGAGGAATTAAAAAAAGAAAAAAATTTAAAAAGCTTTCTAGCCCTAGTAAATGAGTTCTTTAAAAAAAAAATCCCTGTGAAAAACACAGTAAATTCAAAGTCCAAAGCCCAGAGATGAAATAAAGGTTGGGGGTAATTAAACAAATTAGGGAGGACAAAAGGCCCCTGGGGGGGCGGGGTAGAAGGCCTGATGGAGGCCCCAGGGAGAAGCAGAATGTCCCTCTGTCTCTGTTCACCCCGGTTTCCAGCTTTTAAATCAGAGGACACTTGATTCACACGAAAGTCTTCTGGGCTAGACTACCTGTAAAGAAACCTGTGTCTATCATCCTTCAAGTCAATCTGTGTCCACGCCCAACAGGAAAGTGCTTTTGGACCACTAGATTTTCACTACCAACTTGACGGTTACATATCTCAGAAGGAGAACAAATAATCTAGAATTGGGGATCACGGGTTCTATTTTCAAGCGTTTCCTTCTTCCCACTTTCCCTTATTTATCTAACAGAATTAAATGCAATGGTAATGGACATAAACTTCCGAACAACAGTTTGCAGAGGCAGCTTAGTGATAGTGTAAGAGCAACCTAGTGGGCCTAGTTTCCTGGAAGCTCCTTGACAATTGGCTGTAGTACTTGAGCCAGGAGTTATTTTCATCTCTACGTGAACTCAGAGGAGTACCATGCAGTCTCCCGGGGGCTGGTCTTCCTCTTTGTGGCACTATCAGTGTCTGTTTTGGGTACTTCAGTAGCACAAGGAATCTGACAAACTTATCCAAAGGAGACCATAATTGTTCCCTTGGTGGTTTAATTGCTTAAACCCCGGGTAACTGGAAGAACAATCGGGGAAGAACTGGGGATGCTGGTGGGAGGATGTGATCTCTGTTTACAGGGATCTGAAAGGATACCATATGGCAGAAAGATCAGAGACATTTGCTTTCATGTCAGAGAACAGAATGAGGATCAATTGGTAGATAAACAACGGATTTTGGTCCAACCAAGGCAGACAGACTGAATTACTTGTCACTGAAGTATTCCACAAAAGCTGGAAAGCTACTTAACCAAAATGCAGTTTGGTGGAGGTGGCTTGGAGTCAACCACCCATAGATCCTTCCAGATCTTCGGCATTTTTTTTTTCAGGTCTAGTGATAAGAAGCAGATCTAATTTGGAAACCTATTCTTATAAAATAACTAATATAACTTTTGAAAAGAGTACTGTATTTAGAAATTATTTCCTCTAGATTCTTCAGAGGACCAACTGGAGGTAGAATCCCAGGAAGAAGCCGGGCGCAGTGGGATTTCCCTGTATGGGGCTGGAAGGCATGTGGTATCAGATGACACACTGTGACAGGGGCTGTCGTCTGAAGCATTACCCAGAAAGCATGCTCCAGCAGCTCAATTACCGCAGCCTGATCTACTGTGCCACTTAAGACTCTGCCTGAAGGATCAGCATTTCCAGGGGTTAGCTGCAGCTCTCAAGATCTACTAAGAAGGAAGCCTTCTGGACATGGCCCCTTAGGGGCAGAGACAGAAGAGCCGTAGGGTTCTTCACACAAGACCCCTCACTCTGAATGCTTCAAGAGGTAGGACGCATCTGACCTGGGCCCATCGTTGTCACCATGCAAGTTATGCCAGGAAGTGCAGTATTATTTTGGGTGATCACAACTCTCCACCCATGCTCTTCCTTCTGTGCCACCAACATAATTGTGACCCGACACAAGATGATGCCCAGCACTCCTAGGTTAATATGTAAAAACTGAACAACTGGACATTTTAGCTAATGTGAGAAAGATGCCAATTTGGGGATAAATCTCTTGTCATGGCTTGCATTTATTTGTGGAACTGTGGATTGAACCCAGGGGCATTCTACCTCTGAGCTACACCTCCAGCCCTAATTTTAATACTTTATTTTGAAACAGGGTCTCACTATGTTGCCGAGGGCCTCACTAAGTAGCTAAGGCTGGCTGCAAACCTGTGATCCTCCTGTCTCAGCCTCCCAAGTACTGGGATTACAAGTGTGCGCCACCACATCTGGCTACGGTTTGGATTTAAAATGGCTCCGCAAGCCAGCATGGTGGCACACACCTGTAATCCCAGTACTTGGGAGGCTGAGATAGGAGGATTGTGGGTTTGAGGCAAGCTTCAGCAACTTAGCAAGACCCTGTTTCAAAATAAAAAATAAAAAGGGCCGGGGGTTAGGGGAGGCGGTAGCTTGGAGGGAGAATGGCCCTGGGTTCAATCCCTAGTAACAACAACAAAAAGAATGTCTTCCAAAATCTCATGTATGGGCAATACAGCCAGGTTTGGAAGCAAGACATGGCAAGAGGTGGCCTTGGGGACAGTATCTGTCCCTCCCCCCTCCTCTCTGACCCTTTGCTTCCTAGTAAGGGTGACTTTTCCTCCTCCGCTATGCCCTGAAGTGTTGCTGCCATAGTTCCTGTCTTAGAGTGGCTGATCATGGACTGACCTCTGAAACATGAACCCCCAATACACCTTTCTTCCCCTAAGTTGTGCTTGTCAGGCATTTTGTTCAAAGCGACAAGAGTTGACTAAAATATCTGTCATTGGGTTCATGAGCAGTCTACTCATGCAAACAAGTGGAATGCACTAATAATATGCTTGGAAATAAGTTTTTAAATGAGGCCTCGCCAAAAATGGAATTTTTGGGGGGATGGGGGCAGTACTGGAGATTAAACTCAGAACCTCGTACGTGCTGTGCAAGCACTCTATCACTGAGCTACAACCCCAGCCATTTTTTAACTTTATTTTGAGACAGAGTCTTGCTAAGTTGCCCGGGGGGGCCCTGAACTTGTGATTCTCCTGCCTTAGCCTCCCAAGTAGCTAGGATTATAGGTGTTCACCATCGCATTGGGCCAAAATATGTAAATTCTACTGGTGCTTACTTCCTGGAGCCCTCTAGCAACATGAGGACAATACTTAGTATTTATGTTGAGCAATCAAGTCTTAAAAAAAAATCTAGTAACCGCCAATCCAGTAACCTAACACACTCATTAGATTTGTGGATTTGCTTACTGTTCAAATGCGATATAAAAATACTCCATAATTTTTAACAAAGTGAAACATGTCTGTTCCAATATTTTTGGACTCCCTTTCTAAGGTGCTGGATTTTACTTCCATCTCAAAAGAATAACTGAGGCCTGGTTCTGAATTTAATGCTATATTTATTAGAGTGTTTTTATTAACAAACTTTCACCAGAAAGTTCCGAGTGTGTTAATACAGCAGGCACATTGGCTTCAAGGTTTGGCATCTGACAGTCCATGGAATTGCACTTCACTCTCACAACTCTGCCACAACTTTGTGGGTTGTTCGGGCAGGACCTACAACCAGCCTCCTCCATTAAATGGTTAAATATAAATTTTGGTTCGTTTGGCTTGAAATGTTCTGAGTTCACCATCGTATCAGTTTGTGACAAGCTCAGCTCCACTTTCCTCTCTGCCTTGTCGGTCTGATTCGGTAAACTAGGGACTTTGCTTTCAGTCCCTCCACTGCCCTCCCCATTTCCTGTGTCTCTATTTTTACAGAGTCCCCTTTGGTTATTGTCAGGATCACAACATGCTTTCAGTAAAGATCCAGTGCTTCTGCAGACAGATGATGATGGATTTGCCCTCATCGGAGGGTGCTCTTCTACGCTCTGAAGACTGTGTACACTGGTCTTACTGGTTTTTTCTTGGGCCTGAATGCACTGCACTGGGTGGAGGAACAAATTCCTAGGCAGAGAATTCTGCATCCCAGGCGGCTTCCCTCCGCCCTGCAGGCAGGGACAGGGGTGGATGTGTGGGATGGGGTGCATGAAGCCTTCAGCGGCTTGGTGTGTGGCCTTCGGGGGTGCCACACCATTTTGGATCTGGACAAAGCTGCTGGCGGTCGCAGCACACTGATGGCACAAGGAGTCGCCCATCTGCTGGCAAGAGTGTGGGCCGTATGTTAAGTGTTTGTAGGCATTTGGGCAGCTGCATCTCTGGTTCAGAGAGAAGAAGTGACACATGGTGTGCTGTTCAAGAGAGGGCTGTAACAAGGCAGAGCTGGCTTCAGTCCTGGTGCTTTTGTTGAGTTCGCTGTTGTAGGCGGTGTGCACAGGCATCCCTAAATTCTTTGCTTGGCTGTTGAAAAACTCAGAGCAGATATGTGTCTCTTCATAAGTGGTCTTCTCTGAGGCGGTACAGCTGTGGGATGCCAGAGGTTCTAATTCATAAAACTCATGCTCCAGTTCAGATTTGTGGCCCCTGGGATCTAAATGATAAGCATTCATGGTATGGGTTTTGCTCTGTCCCTTGTCACCAGGACTGGTGGGCAAGGCATGGGAAAAGGCACTGCACTGTAGTTTTTTAGGTAAAGGAATCTGACCACAGGTTCCCTGAGGTCCAAGGCACCGACACATGCACTGGAAGAAGAAGGTTGCAAAAGCCCAGCTGATGCACATGATGAGCATCATGAAGGTGCCCAGCTGGGTGTACGCCAGGACTGTGGAGGGCATCATCATGGCCCCGGCCACGAAGGTGGTGAGAGCGGCCATGGCAATTGCAGAGCCCATACGGCTCAGAGAGAAGATCACTCTGCCTTCTCGGTCTGGGTCTGGAGCCAAGCGGTATGCCACCCCATAATGGACGGCAAAGTCTACGGACAAGCCAACCGCAACTGAAATGGTGACGGACTCCAAAACATTTAGCTCCCAGCCCAGCAGGACGAGAGAACCAACGGTGACGAATATGGTGCCGGCTATTGAGATGATTGCGTACAGGCTTATGATGATGTTCCAGGTGGTGAGCAGCATCACGCTGAATGCCACAGCAACGGACAGCCCCATGGCAATGAGGGTGCCGTCGGAGAGGCTGTCCTGGAGGTCATAGAACTCCAGATTGCTCACAAACCAGCCGTTGCTGAGGCCCTCGGGTGCGGAACTCAGCTCACTGGAAATCCACGAGTCCACCTCTTTATAAAACTGATGCATCTTCTCATAGGCCAGTGTGAAGAGGTAGGTACTTTGGAACTCGAGCACTACTGCCCTGATAGTGTCATTGATATCAAACCTTGGCCCTGGGGTTTTGCTATCCAAATGGTACCCTGTACTCCTTTCCAACTCCATGATCGCTCTTTTGATGCACAGTTCAAAGATCTCCTGCTTATAGGGGAAGCTCCAGTGGCTGCAGCATGGGTACAGGGCAGGCTCATCACAGTCCTGGTTTTCCATCCACTGTTTGAATGTCTCAATGAAGCAGCTGGTGAAGTCCTGTTCATCAGTCTGGTAGAAGAAGGTCTGGTTTCTCAGTTTTTGACAGAAGTGCAAAATCCAGGCCTGGGAAGCTGGGCTAGCAATGTTGAAGCTGCTATCTAGTGTCAACTTCCCTTTACTCTTGGGATTTAGTGGATTGCCATTGTCTTCTGGGGACACGCCCCAGATTACAGTGATGGGCATGTGAAGCTCCTCCCCGTGGTGAACCCGCTCAAACATGAAAAGCTTTTTGTACTCGGCGTCATAACGTTCGAAAGGATGGGACGACCTGAACACCTGGAACTCGGACAACTCCAACGAAGGCAGCTTCATCTTTGGGTTTATGCACACAATGTAGGCCCCACCTACAGTTAAGGCCAGGAACCAGAAGAGCCAAAGGTAGCGAAACTTAATGACAATGCATGGTAACACTTTTTCAAAAAAAATTCGAGAGGCTTCTGAAACAGCAAAAAGAACTTTGTGACACTTCTGGCAAGCCACGGTCCAGCAGCTTTTGCTATCGTATATTTGCTGCTGGGGCTTTTTGAAGCAACTGAATATATTGAGGAGGTATCGCTCATGCAGCACGACGACGGCTGGGAGCCAGGTGACCATCAGAACGTAATTCACCAAGATGGCTGTCCCCGCGTAAACCCCGAAGCATCTGATTGCTGTAATGTTGCTAACGTAGTTGGCGTAAAAGGCAGCAGCAGTGGTAAAACTGGTGACGAACATGGAGAGGGCGGCATGCTGCAAGGTGACGCTTACTGTTTCTGAAGTCTCGGCGTGAGGCTTGTCAAATTTGGTGTAGTTCCAAACATCACACAGGACAAAAGCATCATCTGCTCCAATGCCAACCAAAATAATGAGGGCAGTGAGATTCATAAAAGGAAAAAATTCAAAGTTAAATACTACGCGATAGAGAAAATAGGAGACAATCAAGGAGCTGATTATTGCAAACATTGTCATCAGAGTGATAAATATGGACTTGGTGTAGACACACATGACTAAAAGGACAATCACAATGGCGATGGCAGGATACACGGTATCCATGAGAAGATAATCTTGAAACAAACTGTGTTTGATACCAAACTCGATCCCGGTGATGGTAGTCACACCATCAGAAGAGTTCCAGTTTTCGAAGTTGTCCAAGTAAATGTTCATCATGCTCTCTCCCTTCTCCGTGGGAGAGAAGAGCATGCTGTATTTTAAAGCTGGAACGGCATAGTCAGCCGTCTTTGGGGTCATGAAGTCTTTGTCCACCAAGTAATGGAGGATCTGGTACACGGCGTTGTACTTGGTACATTTGCGTGGCACGTTGGTACACTTGAGCTGATCCTTTCTCCTGGCTGCCATGTCCCAGCAGTCTGGCCCCAGAGTGCCATTTTGGTAGTGTTTGGCACAGGTCCGAAGCAGCTTCAAGGTATGAGAAACGTCTCGCTCAACAATTTTCTGGCAAGATGATCTGTTGTTCAGAATGGCAATGTAGTTTCCCAGTGTCCAGCTGGGGCAGCAGGAAGCAGCGGTGGTCCTCTGGCAGAGATCGCCAAACTGGGGATGAGATCTGATCTGCAGCGAGACACAGAGAAGGACTGATTTAAATTCGTTCTCTATTGGAAGGGTCACTATTGCCTTGAGGGATAGGAAAGTTATAGAAGCTACATAATCATCCTCTTAAAATTAGGTATCAGCTTGCACACAAGGTGAGATCCCCTACCCCCCACCACTGAACGATCTCATATTACAGGGTACTCTCTCTCTATGTTACTTTATTTTGAACAGCAAACCGCTGCTTGGGAATGACACACAGGTTGTGAAGCATTGTCGACCAATGGGAGTTTAGTTCAAGAAGGGAAATAAAAACACCTACTTAGTAAACAAGCCATTTCAAAGTCACTGTAAAAAGCAACGGAGTGGATAGGTTGTAAAGCTGATGTATATACAGGATTAAGAAAACCACTGTCCAACTAATATATGGAAAGATTTGTGGCTTTGCCTAAAATTTCTGGTTACCAGAATGGAACTTTTGGTGACAAAGGTAGTATATCATAACTGATACACAGTTGGAAGCGAGGATGCTAGTCCCTAGAAAACTGGTAGGGTCTCAATGTTTATGTACCCCAAATTCATGTTAAAATCGAATCCCCAATGTGACAGTAATAACAGACAGGGTCTTTTGGGAGGTGATTGATGGAATCGATGCTCTTATAAAAGCAACTTGAGGGAGCTTGTTTATCTCTGCATGGTATATCCTTTCACTGTGTAAGAACATACAGAAGGTACCATCCTATGAGGCACCTCATCAGACACCAAATCTGCTGGCTCATGGATCTTGGACTTCCCAGACTCCAGAACCATAGAAATAAATTTGTTGTTTATACCTTACGCAGTCTAAGGTATTTTGTTATAGCAGTCCAAACAGACTAACACAAAAACTGCCTAGTGAATCAAAAGGTGACCCTGGTAATTAAAAGCACTGATGTCAAGAGCCATGAAAGATTTGGACTAAAATTATTTCCTGAAATATGGGTAGAAAGGGGCAATGTTTCTAAACTAAAACATAATTTATATCTGATTTAAAATAATGTATATAATTAAGAAATACTTAAGAATTTATTTCTTCCACATTCTTAAAATTTCATTCAAGCCAGGTGTGGTGGTGCATGCCTGTAATCAGTACCTGGGGGGTGAGACAGGAGGATCACAGGTTCTCAGACAGCCTCAGTAACTTAGTGAGGCCCTCCACAACTTAGTGAGATCCTGTTTCAAAATAAAAAATAAAGCTGGGTGTGTGGCGCACGCTGGTAATCCCAGTATTTTGGGAGGCAGAGACCGGAGGATCCGGGTTCGTGGCCAGCCTCAGCTCTCTCTCTCTCTCTCCCTGTCTCTCTCTCTTTCTCTCTACTTAGTGAGGTCCTCCGCAATTTCGTGAGACCTGGTTTCAAAATAAAGTATAAAAAAATAGGGCCGGGGGTGTAGCGTGGAGGTAGAACGCCCCTGGATTCCATCCCGGGTACCGCAAAATAAATAAATAAATAAATAAATAAATAAATAAATAAATGGGGGCTGGGTGTGTAGCTCAGAGGTAGAATGCCCTTGGGCTCTTGGGTTCAATCCCCAGTCATTAGCAACTATGATAATTCTGGACTTAGTGTTGCATTTAGAACACTATTCCTGGAAAATTCTTCCCTTCTCATGGCTGTTCTTGTCATAGTAAATTGAAAAATTCTTGAATTACTGGCATTGCTAGATTATCATGAACTGTACACAATTCCATTCTGTAAGTCAGATGAACAGTCCCTCTTCCCTGACGGTGAGAAGGGAAGAGGGACTGTTCTCTTGAGCCTGACCAGAGACTTCTCTTTGAAGAACCAGGGCTCAAGATGTCCCAGCCCTATTTTCCCTCATCTCTATTTACTGAAGGCTGTCCCAGGGAAGAAACTCCAAAGTTCAAGGAGGGTGTGAATATATTATTTTTCGAGAAGGATTAAAAACACCCTTTGCCTTGATTATACTATGCTTTCACTGAAATGTTTTTCAAAGAAGAGAAGTTGGCACAAACTACTTCTTTGGAACTCAGACTTATCTGAGAACCAAATTACTTATGATCCCCTAAACCCTGGTTATTATCTGTGATACTGCTGGGACTCATCTATGTGACGAGGTGTAGATGAAACAAGATTCACCGTGTGCTGGGAACCTTCCAAATTGTGTAACCAGTATGTGGGGACTCATTATACAGTTTTCTCTACTTTTGCATATGTTTGAAAGCTTCCATACTAAAAAGTCATTTTTTGTTTGTTTTGTTTTGTTTTGTTTTGTTTTGTTTTGCGGTACTGGGGATTGAACCCAGGGGCGTTCTACCTCCGAGCTCCACCCCCAGCCCTATTTTTTTATTCTTTATTTTTGAAACCGGGTCTCATTAAGTTGTGGAGGGCCTCACTAAGTAGCTGAGGCTGGCCACGAACCTACGATCCTCCTGTCTCAGCCTCCCAAGTACTGGGATTACAAGCGTGCGCCACCATGTCTGGCTTTTTTTTTTTAAGAGACTCGGGGAATAAAGAAAAATGAGCCAAAAGGGTTACTATTCAAACACACTAAAATTCATATTTGTTTCCAGGTAAAAACATTTGCCAACTTGGAGAAAACCAAATCACCTAATAAATAACAAGGAACCCTGGAATGGCATCTCTCTTGCTTTCCTGGCAAATAAACAGTTTTACCCAACAAAGAAACAACATGCAAGCCCCTGGGGTCACCCCGGTGAAGAGAAAGAAAGGTAATGCAACCCTATTGCCTGACAGTTTTCCGATGGAAGAAAATGAATGGTATCCATTATGAAACCCACCGTCAGCTAGAAGGAACATCTCTATAGTTGCTGAAATAATCAAATGCTGGAGATAAAGGGAATACAATTGCCAGGTGAGACAGGAAAAGAATACACAAATTCTGTCCTTAAATAACCTCTTCCAATACAGAGGGTTTTTAAAAATGTGTATATTTGACCAAAGATTAAAAAGTTAAACATTATAAATACAGACCAACTACTACTTTGATAGCTGCTATAAAAAAATAAATGCTAGTTAGTCACTGGGGATCCAATCTTGAAATTGAAAGGTGGTATTGGCTGATGTACAACCTTTGGAAAAATTGTTTTCAAGGACTCTTACAGGGTAAGAAATAAGGGCAGAAAAAAGACATCAGGATTGGTACTCTCTAACTGCCCTGAGTTAGATACTGGCATCCTGAATTTAAAGGAATGGAGCTCAAGGAATCACCTATACTTTCAGGGAGTGAGGTCATATGTTCCCATGTGCCTATCCATTCAAAAGAAAAAAAAAGTCACTGAGTACCTACACAACATAGCCCTTGTCCTCACGCTACTCACAGGGCGGCAGGGAAATGAGACAAAAGGGTAAGTTATGGCCGGGAGTGGTGGCATAGGCCTGTAATCCCAGCTTCTTGGGAGATCTAGGCAGGAGGACCACAGGTTTGCGGCCAGCCTGGGAAACTTGAAAAGACCCAGTCAAAATAAAATAAATAAAATAAAATGGGCTGGGGGTACAGCTCAGTGGTAAAACACTTACCTAGAATGTAAGATGTCTTGGGTTGAATCACCAGTAGCAAAAAATAAAAAAAGATAAATAATTGTAATTTACTGAATCATGTGTGAGGACTTACAGGGACCTTCAGAAACAGTGCCAAAGTCTGTCAGTGTGGCATGACAGGGGCATTAAGTCATTTGTGATTGACATAGATAAATACAGGGTCATGTATTATATGGTAGGGCTTAAAGAGATTGGGAAGCAGATATCTCTTCATGTAGATGGGAGCTATATTTTGGTCAAATTTTTGGGGGAGAAGAATTCACTGGAATAATTTCAAAATCTTTTAAGTTTATAAAAATGGAGTTTGTGAAATCAATTTCTGTAATTCTCATGAGGAATGCAGCTCTTTTAATTTTAGTTATTCACAAATTGGATGTTTTGGGGAATCATGTTGCTTCTGTGGTTATACTATGTCTTTGCACACTTCCCTAGTTAGTCACAGGGGTGGAGCTGACTTAAAGTAGGGGGTAAAGGAAGACAAGAGAGAAAAAGAAGAAACCAGTAGAGTTTTAAATGATACCTTAACTTTTAAAACTACTGGCTGTTAGAGATATTTTAAGAAGCTGAGAAAAGAATAAAGAGAGGAAAATTAAGCCCTTAATACCAGATTCAGCGGACTGCTGGACTTTTCTTTCCTGTAACAAAGTTCCCCATGTATTAAAAGCTGAAGGGAAGGCTCAGCAGAAAAGAGGGGCAAGGTCTCCACAGCTTTCTTAAAAGCAGGGATCAGAATATGTATTTCTGGGCTCCTCGAAGCTTTGGGAAGATTCTAGCTGTCCACAAAAATTATCCTGATAAGCTGGGGAGTCTCAGGCACCATATTACAAATCCTTTTTACAAGCTGAGTCCTCAAAGCTCCGGGGTCTACAATGTGCGAAGATTAATACGGGTAAAGGGCTTCCAGCCGAGTCAGGATTAGAGAAACACTCTTCTGGTTGCTAATGCCTGTGTGTCTGCCAGTGTGTCCCGTGGGATGTTAAAGGACAGAAGAAAGTAATGAAGAGGGTCAGGGGAATCGACTGAGGCCCCTGTTGAGCACCAAAGAAGATGAGTCTTTCTGTTAGGAGGCAGACAACAGCACCAGAAACAGAAGCCATTTACTTTGGAGACCTATGTCTCTCTGAATCATGAGTACAAGTGGCATGTAATTTAAATGGAATCTGGAATTTCAACTAAATGTCCTGTAACACAGGCAGGAGACGAGTAAAACATCTGGCCTCCCTGAGATACCAGGCTGATTACCAGATGTTTTCTGGAGTCGGCCTACCAACAGTTGAGCTCTTCTGCTCTGCATCATTTGGTTGTGTGCCACTGAACTTGAGAGAAGTTAATAATCAAGTGCTTAAGCATAATAACCAGGATGGGGGGGGGTGGGGAGGAAAGATTACCAAGGAGTCTCAGGATACTGTCTGCTCAAATCATCAAAACACATAAAAATTCTAAAAGAGGCTCGAGCTGGGAGACGTGAAAAAGGTATAGTAGTGATCTGAAAGCTGGTCTGCTAACCCAAGTTATTACTTAAGTTACCAGATGAATATATTATCATTATGAGGAAAGTTTATTATTATTATTATTTTTATTGTTCCTAGAAGACAAAGATTTTTGCAATTGGTAAAATTGTGTTAATTTATAAAGTTAAAATTATAACCATACCTTTTTTTTTTTATGAGACAGGGTCTTGCTATGTTGCCTGGGTCGCCCAGGCTGGTCCTAAACTCACAATTCTCCTGCCTGAGTCTCATGAGTAGCTGGGGCTCTAGCCATGTGCCACAATCCCCGGCCATATAAACGAATACATTTTGAGGTAGATCTTTAGGACCCTGATTGCCCATTTATTCATTTGTTGGTGTGGATCTATAACTAGCCAAACCAACCATTCATTCAGACACATGTCTTGGATCTGCTCCTCAGATTCTTACAAGAAGACCACAACACTACTCTCTTCCCTTAATTGGCAAAGTGTATTGATATGATTTTAGTCGGTGACCTAGAAAATATGTTGTCCTGTTCTTGCCAGGGATTACAAACTTGAACTCATAGCCGTCTGATCCTTACTGTGATCCAGTGGAGAGATATTCAGACGAGCAAAGTGCATCTGTCCCTTTATTTTTTTATTTTTTTTGCGGTACCGGGGATTGAACCCAGGGGCGTTCTACCTCTGTGCTATGCCCCCGGCCCTATTTTTTTATACTTTATTTTGAAACTGGGTCTCACGAAGTTGCGGAGGGCCTCACTAAGTAGAGAGAGAAGAGAGACAGGGAGAGAGAGAGAGAGAGAGAGAGAGAGAAAGAAAGAAAGAGAGAGAGAGCGCACACGCTCGCGAGCTGAGGCTGGCCGCGAACCTGGATCCTCCGGTCTCCGCCTCCCAAAGTACTGGGATTACAAGTGTGCGCCACCACGCCCAGCTGACATCTGTCCCTTTAGACAGCCTAACTTCTGCAAAGGCATCAAGCCAAACCGTTAGCAGCCACGTATTTAGATTCACTGTTTTAATCCCTTGATACAAATGCTTTTGCTTCTAACATTTTGCTTCTGTTAGGAGCCTACATATGGTATGTTTTACAGAAATTGAGATTCAATATTGCTAGAAACTGTATACAACATTACATTTCTTTTATGAAGACTATGGAGAAAGATCCCCTCCTGTCTTAGAATGAAGAAAAGCAGGGATTTGTGACTTTTGCCACTGACTGTAAAGTCCTTACCCTACTCCCTCTGGCTGATGGGACGTTAGAGACATATTTGCAACTTACCACCAGCAAATGTAGAGGATTGTAGGGTACGCATTCTTCTATGTTAAATCTCATCCTTAGCATTATTATTTTCTTCCCATTATTTTCCCCTTATGTAATTTGTTCAACTTGTTTATCTTATCATTTGTATCTGTCTTTTTGTAAGCTACCTCAGTATGCTGATTTTTATCATCTGACACCCATATACAGATAAATGAAATAATACGCTGTTTTCATTGATGAAAGTTATCATGGTACAGTATTGTTTACTGGCTTTTGAGTCTTTGAAGCCATTCAGAGTCTAACACATACTCATGGAATTGCTACCTATTTAAAACAACAACAACCAGATACTTATTCCAGGTCATGTTGACTCTTTAAGGTTCATCTGAGAGAGAAATGGCATATATAAAACAAAACAAAGTAAACATGGGGCAAAGGGGTATCTTCATTATAGAAGCACAAAGCATGATGGATAGGGGCAGACTCTGGACTTAGACTTGGCTGGGTTCAAATCTTGGATCTGCCACATACCAGGTGTGTGAACATTCCTCATCTATAAATGAATAAATATTGGTATTTAGTTCATAACAATGTCATGAGGATTAAATAAAATGATTCATCAAAGTGTTTAGAACGTTGTGGTCAATACTTGACAAACATGAACTATTAACTAATTCAGTGAATTCCATCACTTCAGGACCTTCAGGGTAGGGCAGCTCTGAAGACCAATCATAGGTGGGATACGGGGTAAAAGCTGTAGAAGTTAATGAAGTCCTCTCACCCAGGGTGTGACAAGAAAGTAACCAGACTGAGTAGCTTCCCTGAGCTCCGCTTCTCCTCTGTTAGTAGGTGTTATAATCCCCGAAGCCACAGGCCCAACGTGAGTCATGTACAAGTACCTAGCATAAATTCTCACACACTGTGTCACTACACATTTACTACTTCAGAGTTAACTTTCTATATGCGATTGTTGTAACATACAGCTAAGAGAAATGCGTTCACAGTCTCCATTTAAGGACCTAACAGTTGTGGAAGAGAAGAAAACATGGCAAATAAAAACTGGCCACTGATGAAGAAACTTTGGTTGTTTGTGGCTTTGGTCTATTTGAAGTTGGATAGAGAAAAGTGGCACTGACAGTCTAATCAATGGGAAAGCCATTTTCAAAATATACAGACATCCTCTTAGAATAAAGAGGAGTACACAGGAGACCTGAGACCAACTAACTAGATGATGTGGGTACGCCCGTTAGTTCTTGGAAGGTACTCATGTCAGCACAATGAGACTGGTGGTCTGGTGACTTCTAAGAGTCCTCTCTACCTTCTAGTCCATTAAGACCCCATTGAAGAATGGGGGAATGGCACTGGGTCAGCAGGCTAGCTCTCAGCAGGGCAGATGATCTGATTCTTAATTAACCAGTGATTTTACATTTTAGAGTTATGATAAGAACATGAGTTCCTTGTCTGCCTGGTTGCTGTGCTTGGACAGGTCCATCAGTGATATCAGACAGCAGTTTCTACTTGGAGAAACTGCCTCTGAACACATAAAACTGACAGCTTTTCCAAGCCCAGGGGCTGACTTTAGACCTTTTGATGCTGACATCTCTTTGGCTCTGGAGAAGATTAAGAGAGGAAGTGCCTGTCTTCTTGCATCCTGGTGTCTTCTAAAGCAGCAAGGTGTTTGGAGTTCAGGGCAGTCTGGATTGGATTACTGGGGCCACTTACACAGATACTGTATTTATACCCTTTGATGTCCCCTTCCACGGCCTGTTCCCTAAACTCTCCTTTGAGGTCACTGGATTAAATGACCCATTGGCTGCCAGAGGGGCAGGCATCTAATTGCATAATTAAGATGCTGACAACTGCCTGAGGAAGGAGGGGGGGTGTAGAAAACAATAAAACTAGATTAGAGAAGGGAGAAAATACAGTGCAATTTTAACAATTATCCTGAAAAGCGATATGCTCTGAAATGACAGAAAAGACCATCATGGAGAGAACATGAGTGGCAAAGAGAAAGCGTCCTTTATTAAGAAAGATGTGTGTTTTAAAGATGAGGAAACATGAGGACACTTTGATCCTGGGATCTGATAGAATGCAAAGCTGGCCTGCTGGTGTTTACTCCACAGTGGGTAAGCCTCTTAAGTACTTTCATCTGATCAGACACTGGGGGCAGCAGTAATAGGAGCGTCAATAATACAACCTTATTTGTGCTAAACAGATTTCAGTTTTATTTTACATACCCTGGAATTATCTACATTGCACATTGATTTAATTGCAGGTAAATTCCATAATGTCTCCCCTCCTGCTGAAGTAAATACTACTCTGGAATATCGGTCACCTGGTGATATAAAAGAAAAGAAAAGAAAAGAAAAAGGTTTATAAATTATTCATTTAGTTCATAAGACTCAGAATTCAGAAACAATTCAAAGTGGGAAGCCACATGGACAATTCATTAGCAGCAGAGGATTCTTTCTTTTGGTAAATTCCAGAAGAAAAAAAAGTTTTAAGCTATAATATTATTTTAGCTCAAAGCCTTTGTCTATTCACTATATCTTAAAATTGTAATAAGTATATAACAAATCTATTTCTGATCTCATTATAATTAAGAAAAATACACAAGAACTTTCAGCAGGAAATTAATTGAATGCCTCCCTCTTAATTTCACAACACATCTCCATAATGGTATTTAAAGTCAAAGGATGATGCACTAGGGGGTATCAAGAACAGATGAGAAGGATATTCTCTCTGGCAGCTAACTACAGAGGAAAGATGGCAGGTGATCAATTTAAAAGTACTAAAAACTAAGTACAAGATGTTGCCAGGATCACAGATACACTGCATACTCTGGTTGAATGCATGGCCTCTTTGGTATGCCAGAGTTTGGAAAAAATATTTTGAAATAAGATTAATATAAACTATGTTTCTCAGTAAGGGAGGTATGCGATATCCCGGAAAGAGCGTGTATGGTCTTTGGAGTTAGATCTGACTGTAAGCAGGTCTTGCCACTTATTTCCTGTGTGATCTTACACAAGTGACACCTTCCCTGAGCCTGCTTCCTTGTTTGTAAAACGGTGACAGCTGCATCTATCTTAAATAGTTGTGAGAATTAAATGAGATAATGAAAAACACATGCTCAGCAAGTATTGATTGTGTGCTCAGTCATTAAAATATGTAGTATGTATCAAATAAAACAAAGTAGATTCATTTTACATTACCTAAAATTAATTGTCAAATTTATTTTAAAAAGCCTTATTACGAAGGATTTTCTTACTCATGATCTGAAGTTTTCTTTAGTAAATTCTTGCCTTTATCAGAAAACTATTGTCTTATGTAGACTGATTTTGGGAACAAAACCAGCCCTGTGGAAACAAACATTTCATTCACACAGAGCATAATGGCTTTAGTCAAGGCAGAACCTGTTACTTACAAGACAAATATTTGCAGTTAACTGCTGAAATGTAAAGAAGACTATATTTCACAATTTTGCTAATGTTCTTCCTGGTTAAGATATCAACTAACAGGTATTGGTTAAGTGATAATGTATAGTAATAGCTTGAGAGAAATAATGCAGCCAGAACATTCAACTAACCAGAGTTCAACTTTTCTAATATGCTTTCAAAAGAAGAGACAGAAAATGAAGCTTGTATTGTTTCTTGAGATCAGTATAAAATTCTGCCTAACTCTTACTTTCTATTACTATATAGTGAAAACAGTGTTCAAAGAGCTTTAATGTTAATACTCAATTGGAAATTGTAATTATCTACAATTCCTCAGTTCTAATCACTACAGCAAATCAATGTCTTGCATAGTCATCTGCATTTTCTCTACACCTTGTGCTCCTTCTTCCTTGGCAGCTGTAGAGTAATCGGCCTACGTTACAGTGAATTTTGTTTAATGAGTTTGCTGCCAATATTTAGAAATCTGTTATTCCACACTAAAATTGGGATTTCTGACGTATGGGAAGCTCTTGAAACATCAGGGCCCTTGCTTCCGCGAGGCCATGTTCTGCTGTAGCTGAGTTGCAGCTGGTTTCTTCAGATGAGACAGTTCTCTTTAGTGCTCCACCATCACCATCAGTTCCAACCTTCTTCTACCCAGGTAGCTTTACTCACTCATATTAGTCGCCAGGCCCTTAAGCATTCACTCCTTGAACCTCTGGACTTTATCTTGTTCATCTCTCTATTTCTGTTGCTAAGTGATGGACCTCTTATATGGAAGGCTCTTAATATGCTTTTTGAATGAATTGAAGCTTTAAATTTTTTGATAGTATGATAGATTATTTCAGGGGTTAATCCAAAAATATGTACTCATAATTTGATTGAGAAATAGTATACAGAATTTTAAATATGATTTGAAATTTTGGGCAAGGTCAAGAATCTTATTAGATTCATCTCTTCCTTAAAAATGAATATAATTCAATCATCTTTTTCTTAATTTTTATTACAGATGGATTCAGACTAGCGGTTGACTAATCTAGAGGAATAAAATACGTTATTAGGCTAACATCTCTTTAAATATGATAGGAATAGTGAAGTTGTGTGACTGGCCACACACTGCTTTTAGACTGTGATCATTTTCCATCTTGAATGCTAGGAACCTGCTCAGGGGTTTGTTCCTGGAGGAGCCACTCACTTGGAACATCGCAGAAGAAGCTGTCTTTATGGAAGTTCCAGTCCACTTCTCTTTTCTCTCTTTCATAATGATCATCTGACCACCTATCATCTCGATGGCTGAAATGGAACAACAATTTAATCATCAATAAAGTTCTAGCTATTTCAAGGCTGATAAACATACTGGTAATCATAGATGCTCAAAGTAGAACCTATTTAGCACTTGGTATTAAGTTGGAAGAATTAATATAAACAATCAACATTAATTTTCTCACTTCTGAAAAAAAAGAAAAACCTCACGTTTTCATCCTACTACAACAAAATCTTATAAAACAATCCCAAGTTCTGTGGCAAAAAAATTTGAGCCTAACATTTTTACCTTTTTGCTTAGGAAATATTTAAAGAATTCATTAAGCGAAGTTTGTTTAAAAGTTATATAAAATAAATGATTACCTTTTGGCTTGTTCATCTGCATATTTAAAAGGATAATTTGCTAACGTGGCTTTGTATCCTGTGTTTTTCACCATGTTATTCCATGTGACCAGTCTCTGTCCTATTGCAGTCCCTCTTGGTTCAAAACCCTAAGGCAAAATATTGTAAGTTCCCATTAGCGTATTTCATTCAGGCTAAGTATAGTTATAGTAACAGCTTGGGAAAGCAATGTCAAAGTGATGTATGGCTTTCAACAGAAAATGCAGACGTTCCTCACAGCTACTCCAGAGGTGAACTGCATTAAAACAAGATGACATGATAATGATCACCTATTTACTGTGACAAAATAGTTTGATTCTCTGGTATGTTGCATGTCTCAGAAAGGGGGAAAAAAAATTATCAGAAGCCCAGCTTTAGCTGGGTGTGATGGTGAATGCCTGTAATCCCAGTGCTTGGGAGGCTGAGATAGGAGGATCACAGGTTCCAGGACAGCCTCAGCAACCTGGTGAGACTCAGTTTCAAAACAAAAAATAAAAAGGGCTGGGGGTATAGATTGGAGGTAGAACACCCCTGGGTTCAATCCCCAGTATACCCCCCACACCCATCTTTCTAATTCATGCTTAAGCATTTAATAAATAGTTATTTTTATCTTATAAAATTATCATCAAATTAAATTATGTCATGCACATTACAGTGTTTTACAAAGAACATATAATTATTTTTAATCACATTTTTCTCATTATTCTACTCCAGAGGAACACTTACTTAAAAACAGCCCCTAGCCTGGGATGGTGGCACACACCTATAATCCCAGTACTTGGGAGACTGAGAAGTTCGAGGTCAGCCTCAGCAACACAGCAAGACCCTGTTTCAAAGTAAAAAATAAAAAGGGCTGGGGGTGTAGCTCAGAGGCAGAATGCCCATGGGTTAAATCCCCAGTACTACTACTACTAAAATAAAAACAGACTCTGCTGTTTGTTAGTAATACTGAAATTCTTTTAACTTCTTTTGGGAATGAAAAAAAGACACCCAGTTTTAGAGGCTTTATGGAAATATTTTTAAAATGTGAAGATTCTCTAATATATTGCTTTTTAGCTTAAACATGGAGAAAAGAAGCAGAATTTCTAAAGTGAGCAACTTCTTTTACTTTTTTTTGGGGGGGCGGTACTGGGGATTGAACCTAGGGGCATTCTACCTCCGAGCTACACCCCCAGCCCTATTTTTTATTCTTTATTTTGAAACAGAGTCTCACTAAGTTGCAGAGAGCCTCACTAAGTAGCTGAGGCTGGCCACCAACCCCGATTACTTTTCAAGAGTTACATACTTATTGGTGGCTAGAAAAGGTTTTAAAAGAAATGGGATATTAAATAACAATAAACATGGATTAAAATACTTAAGAAAGCAGATAAATTCTACTGGCTCAGTTGTCCTTACCAGCAGTGGATCAGAGAAGTCAGGAAGCTCTGGTACTAACACTCCAACCAAGGCACAGACCACAATGAGCACGGTGCACATACCCAAGACCACCACGGGCCAGTCGGCTAGCAGGGCTGCGTAACTACCAAGCACAAAGAAAACATAAAGAAGGGCTCTTAGAACAATGTAGAGTTTTTTGCCACCTAAGAGAACAATTTGTAAGTCCTCATATTTTAGACACAGTACAGGTATTTATCAATAAAAGATCTAATGGGATGGTAAGTATTTATATGTAATTGATGTAAAAAGTTAAAATATCATTATCCTTTTGTTTTTGTGATGAAGCAGCAGTGGTCATATGCCACAGGCTACTGAGAGTCAGAATAATGTCTACGCATGATGAATAACGTTTTATATCTATGCCTGGGAAAGAGAAGATTGAAAAGCCACATTTTATAAATGGAAAGAAAAAAAAGGTTAAGAACCTCCTCCATCCTCCTTGCAGCCCCTTCCAGAATTCTTGCTTTTCTGTATTATTTTCTTTTGCTATAACTTTATCAGTTCTTTAGAAAGAAATCAGTCTATAAATAGGTTCATATAGTATAAATCTGAAAAATAACCAAACCAAGCACTTCCTCTAAGCCTGTAGCTTTCCTTCTAAAACCACAATGAACAGATCCACTGGACTGTGAGTTCCTCGAGGGCAGATGTCTGCCCTATTTAGTTCAGTCTTAGTGCCTAAAATAGTACCTTGTAGAAGGTGCTCGAGAAATACTTATTGACTAAATGGGCACACACCTGGGTATCTCTCACCCTTCCACTCTCTCGCTGCTGAGGTCTGGCTTCAGTCTCTCCCCAGGCCTCAGAAACTTCTCTCCATTACCCAATCCCACCACTGGGCCCTTTCTCCCAGACATACTTCCTACATCTTTGACTGAAAGAACCATTTTTGTATCTCTTCCTTAATGTCCTGGTCCACACCTTATTATCTTTACAATTTCAGGTCTGAATATGAACTGAGTGGCCAATAGGAGCTGACTAAACGCCAACAGGAGCTGACTAAACTGACCTTTTCCTAAACTTCAAAACGCACCCAGGTCACTGGGCATGGTGGCACATGCCTGTAATCCCAGTACTTGGGAGGCCGAGACAGGAGGATTGTAAGTTTGAGGATGGCCTTGGTGATGTAGCAAGACTCTCAGCAACCTGGTGGGACTGTTTCAAATAAAAAAATAAAATAGGGCTGGGGGGTCTGGGGGTGTAGGTCAGAGGTAGAATGTCCCTGGGTTCAATCCCCAGCATCCCCCCCATACACACACACACATACAAACTGAACCCAGCCAAGTTCTGGTTTCTTGAATCTTTACCAGAAGTAGAGAAACCCAAAGTATTTAACTTGTGGACTAATTCTCTCAAATTTTCAACAATGACAGTTGTTTTGCTGCTGTGATGGCTATTTCTGGTTCATTTGAAATCGGTTTCTTACTCATGTTTGTGAATTATTTTTTTCAAAATCATGCTAGCAGTTAAACTGGTGGCTCTACATGTCTGAAGAAAGTCTACTAAGAATAGACTGATGATTTTTTTATTCTGTTCTCTTAACTTCATAGATCTAGCTTTGTGGGTATATTTACTTCAAATTATAATTCTAATAAGGGAATTGAAATATAATTATGCTTAAGTGACTCACATAGGCATTTCTCATTGCTGTTCTTTTAAAGTAATTTTACAAAAATAAAAAAATAATAATAGGCTACACTCACTGAAGTACTGGCTGCTCTTTTGACTTACAGACTATCATTTCATTAATTCTATCATTTCATTAATTCTTACATCTGCCTCACGAGGTGAAACTGAGGCACAGCCAGGTAAAGGAACTCACTCAAAATCATAAAACTTGGAACCTACTCTGATTCTAGAGTCTAGCTCTTAACCACCATAGTGTCATCTCTTTAAACACAAGAGAAACTAAAGACATTAGGAATAAGTAGCCTTGCTTCCCCCAATTCACAATTATAAGCTTCTAGCCCCACCAAGAGTAAGTTTCTCTGTGCAAAGCCACACAGATCCTTAAGATTTCAAGTTTAGACATTATTTACCTGACTGCAAATTCTGGATTTAAAAAACCATTAGGGAAAGATTATACAAGGTAAGATGGGAATAATTCTGAATGTAAAAAAAAATATAAATCACAGTCTGCTGACTGCAGTCATTCAAATGTAAACACCTAGTGCCCAGAAGCTTTCACATCTCTAGAACACACCCACGCAAAAAATAGTCTCCCCAGTTTCCTCCTCCACCAAATGCAAACTAAGACGAAGTGACTGCCCTTGAAGCAATAAAGGGCTTTGTTTCAGTAGCATATTTGAGACTCTGTTCATTGCTTCAGACTTCAAAAAAGACCTCTACATTTTAGACATTATCATTATTATTATTATTATTATTATTTTATGTGTATGTGTGTGTGTGGTACTGGGGATTGAACCCAGGGGCATGCTACCTCTGAGATACACCCCCAGCCCTATTTTATTTTTTTAGTTTGAAACAGGGTCTCACTAAGTAGCTGAGGCTGGCCGCGAACCCAGATCCTCCTGTCTCAGCCTCCCAAGTACTGGGATTACAGGTGTGCACCACCACACCTGGCTCATTTTAGACCTTTAAAATATCAGCCCTGCAAAATGAAAATGGCTTTGGGTATATATAATAATTCATTATACTTTATTTTAAATGAATCCTTATTTTTTATCAAATGAACCAGAAGTTCTGCATTTTTACCTTCAAACATGTTAGCAATAGAGGGCAGAGGGCCCCAAATTGCTTAGTTTTCGTACTGGGCTTTAATTTACCCTTATAATGACTTTTTGTTTTGTGTTCTTGCAAAAGCTGCACACATATGCAGAACAACCTTAAAACCCTCTTTCAATAATTGCTTTTCTACCCTTTGAAAACATTTGGTTTTGATTTTATAGCGCTGCTATATACCGCATACGTGCACTGGCTCCATATGGAAACTTCATGGCATTAGTGACTTCACGTTTATTCCAAACACATTTAACCTGACTATATTACAATTCCACTTCCTCACAGAGCAGATGCTTCACACGCTGGCCTTTCCTGCAGACAACTGTTCACACTTAAGAAGTGCGACTGCCATCTTGAGTATATAAAGCACTGTGGGGGAAGTCCAACTATTTTGAGTAAATTTTACCCAGACAAATGTTTTTCCTAAAGATAACAAAATTGCTAAGAGTATTTCTACTACTCTTGCTGTCTGTGCTAACATATAGTATCACTTTGGGCTCTACATGGAAAGGAAAGTTTTGTGTATAATATGAAATCCAGACAATGGCTGTAACAGCAAGATATAAATTTAATAAAAATGGGAGAAGTAAAGGAAATTTAAAATGGCCTGTAAATCTCACCACTCATATACATATATTCTCCCACTAATTTCACTCCTGGTGAGTCTGGGTTCAAGGTATATTCTAGAGAATAAATAATAAAACATTATTTTCATTAAAAGAGAACCACATGTGCATTAGAATTTTCAAAAGGACCACTCCTTTTACTTTAACATGTCCTTCTGCACACCAAATGATACTTGTCTTTTACCCACCTGTTCTAATTTTGGCAATAGTTGGATAGTACCACAATATAATTGTAAATGTAGTCTACCTCTGCAACACCTGGCTTACAGCAGGGAGTCACTGTGCAGTGGGGGCCTGGATGGCGGTTGTCCCTGAGGCCCTACTGCTATGCCAGCTGCTGAGACGGGGGCCAGCAGCACATTCAGGGTGCTGCTGCATCAATGTTCACATCAGCTGTCCACAGCTAAGTCGCAGACGGCACTCAGATCTGAGGAACTCATCCTTCCACAAGAGGAGGAGGCAGAAGCAGCAGGGAACTTGAAGGCATTGGGATACACTGTGAGCGTGAGTTGGCTTGAAGGCATGGGGTACACTGTGAGTATGAGTTGGCTTGAAGGCATGGGGTACACTGTGAGCGTGAGTTGGCTTGAAGGCATGGGGTACACTGTGAGTGTGAGTTGGCTTGAAGGCATTGGGTACACTGTGAGTGTGAGTTGGCCTGAAGGCATGGGGTACACTGTGAGTGTGAGTTGGCTTGAAGGCGTGGGGTACACTGTGAGTGTGAGTTGGCTTGAAGGCATGGGGTATACTGTGAGTGTGAGCTGGTGGCCGTGTGGCCGAGCACCCTGCCCCAGGCTGTTAACTGCTGTGCTGGTTGGCATCCGAGGGGAAGCCCTCACTGTACTCAGAGATCCTCGGCCACCTGACTACTGGGTTTACTCTGGAAGTAGATCAGAAATAACTGTTAAGACAAACTAAATGTCTTACAAGGCCAACTTATGCCCACGTGACATTAAATAGAGGTGTGTTTTAAATGGGTCATTTATATTACAATAACATTCCTACCATAAATTTTCCTCTTTTAGCGTACAAAGACTTTTTCCATCTATCTCTTTGCTGCCTGTCCGAAAACTCTCCTTTCTCCCCTTCTCTCTGAGCAGAGAGCCATGCCTTACACAGGGTAAGCACCCCGAACCTGCAGCCTCCTTTCCCTGACCATCACCCAAACCTCAACTCCCTGGGTCGGCCCTCCGCTCTCATGACTCTTCTGCACTGCCTGAATCAGCCACCTCTGCCTGGTCCCACCTTCCTGACCCCAGCAATATGCAACGCTTTTAGCTATCTCTTCCTTCCTAAAACCTCTTTCACCCTCTTTTCTGTGTCCCTTAAAAAATTAAGACCTTTTTTTGGTGTGTGTGGTACTGGAAATTGAACCCAGGGACATTCTACCTCTGAGCCACATCCCCCAGCCCTTTTTTATTTTTATTTTTTTAATTTTTATTATTATTATTATTATTTTGCGGTACTGGGGATTGAATCCAGGGGCATTCTACCTCTGAACTACACCCCAGCCCTATTTTTTATACTTAATTTGAAACTGGGTCTCACAAAGTTGCGGAGGGCCTCACTAAGTAGCTGAGGCTGGCTGTGAACCTGGATCCTCCAGTCTCCAACTCCCAAGTACTGGGATTACAAGCGTGTGCAACCACGCCCGGCTCCTTTTTTATTTTAAAACAGGGTCTCACTAAGTTGCTGAAGGTCTCGCTAAGTTGCTGAGATTGGCCTCCTGTCTCAGACTCCCAAGTATTACAGGTCTCAGATTCCCATGTACTGGTATTACAGGTTTGTGCCACTACACCTGGCTAAGATTTCTTAAAAATATCAATCTAATAACAGAGAAAAAGAGATTTTTAATATTTATTTATTTAGCAGTACTGGGGATTGAACCCAGGGGAATTCTACATCAAGCTACACCTCAGTCCTATTTTACTTTGATTTTGAAATAGGGTCTTGCTAAGCTGCTGAGGGCCTTGCTAAGTTGCTGAGCCTGACCTCAAACCTGGGATCCTCCTGTCTTGGCCTCCCAAGTACTGGGATTACAGGTGTGAGCCACCATGCCCAGTGAATCTTCCAAATACAAAATTTTTAGTTATCAGAGAAAGCCCTCATTATTATTTCTAGATACGTGAAATTTTCTTCTTAATTGACACACTTAGTTATGTATCTCTTCCCTTTATCTGTTTTCTAATTTTTTTCTTGCAAAAATGGAAAGAAAACTGGATAAAGTGTGGTATGTACATAGAATAGAATGGAATATTATTCAGCCTTAGTAAGGAAGGAAATTCTGACTACTACATGAGGACATTATGCTAAGTGAAATAAATCGGTCACAAAAGGATAAAAACTATATGATCCACCCACATGAGGTATGTAGAGTGGTCAAATTCATAGACTCAGAAAGCAGAATGAAAGTTGCCAGGGCTGTGGGAAGAGGAAATGGGGACAGAGTTAGTTTAGTGAGCATACAGTTTCAGTTTCACAAGACAAAAAAAGCTCATCTTTGCATAGAAATGGATGATGGTGATGGCTGCAGCAATGTGAATGTACCTAATGCCACCATACTCTTAAAAATGGTTAAAATGAGCCAGGCCTGGTAGTGCAGGCCTGTAATCCCAGTACTTGGGAAGCTGAGACAGGAGGATCGCAGGTATGTTACCAGCCTCAGCAACTTAGCGAGGCCCTCCGCAACTTAGTGAGACCTTGCTTCAAAATAAAAAAAAAAATAGGGCTGGGGGTGTAGGTCAGAGGAAGAATGCCCCTGGGTTCAGTCCCCAGTACCACACACAAAAAAAGGTTAAATGCAATTTCATATTTTGCTGCAATTTAAAAATAAATATTGTTTTACACAGAATGGGAGTTTACTAGTTTTTATGCAGTAATTTTACTCTAAAGAGATGAGAACTCCAGAGATTTTGGAATTATCGATGTCTGAGCTTCTTTGGCAACTGAATTTCAAAGATCACTTAAGAGTTTCTTAAATGTAGTGCAATCAGTGTATAAGGCCATCTGATGAGCCAATGCTTGTGTCAAAAATGTTATCCATTTAAAATTTTCTGTACTGAAAAGATTAACAAACATTTCCACATAAAAATATTACTATCTTAATATTGGTAACACAATTTTTAGAAAGAAAAATAGACAACTAGAAGGGACAAATCATGCAGTTAAGTTTATTATTTAATAAGATGATACAATTACTTTACCTTTTTGGTAACTTGAAAGGTCTGGATGGTCTGAAACAAAAGCAAAGGAAAATGATCAGAAACAAGGCTTCACCAGTCCTGAGCCCCGCGTTCCTGATGGGATCCTGGTCAGACTGCACAGCGAGCTCCAGAATCCACAGCTACCAGTCCTCACCTCCCTCACAGTAGGAATCCTCACCCCCAAACCTCCAGTCAAAACTGCTTCTTTACTAAGGACACCCCTCCCCCAATACTTTTTAAGAAAACTGGACATCAATATTTCTTATACTACATACATTCTATTTTCTTTTTAAGACACCAGCTGCTCTTCCATCTTTCAATTTCTTGATACCCAACTTCACAATCCACTCTCACAAGAATGGGCTTGTACTTCGAATTCCCTCTTCCCCATAACCTGTGTTATTATTCCCTCTCATCCTTCTCACCCTGCCACCTAAAGACATAGAAAAAGGTTGCTAAAGGAACTTCAAACTCGGTCACAACTTCTAAACTCTTCATTCCTACCAGATTAATTTTTTTCTTATTTACCGGCCCGTAGCTATGTTTTTAATATTTGGTAAACAAAATCCACTGACCACATTTCAGTATTCCCATTTACAGTGGTTCCCACTCTGTGGTCCAAAGGCCTCCTGAGAGGTCGTGAGACCCTGGCGTGGGGTCTATGAGGGCCTCCCTTTTCACTGTAACTGGTTGCAACACGCTGTTTGCAATATGAGAACTCTGCTATCTTTTGGTAAGAGATCTGCAAAGATGTGAAATGATACTCATCTTGCTAAACTTCTTAAAAATGTATTTATTTTGCAGGAAAATGTCATTCATGTTAACATACAATGGATCTAATATTATTTTTAGTGAGTTAAGTACATAATTTAGAATTTCTCAGTTTCAATTCCAATATGGTATAAATCAGCTAACCCATATAAATGAGAGTTCTTGGGAGGTTCTCAATCATTTCTGAAAGTGTAAAGGGTTAATGAGACCATAAAGCTTGACAACTACTTCACTAACATGTCGCGGGTAGGAGAGTATTTGCTGACTGAAAAGATAGCTTCCCTAGCTATGTACCCTCTCCTCACTGGAAGTTTTCTGTCAGGCTGGACCATATTTAGAGGAAACAAAACAAAATGCAAGCATCTGCCCTCCAGTCCTTTCACTTCAAGCTTTTACTCTTCCAATAGTTCAAACCATACCTTGGAATTTCTTAAAAATCTAAAGTTCTCTTTCTTATTTCCCTTCTCCACTTTCTAATATATGTATAGTCATTCTTTTTGCTTTTCACAATCCTGGGGATTGAACCCTGATATGCCCTGGGTTACTGGGGCTGTAGCTCACTCTATCAGTGAGCTACATCCCCAATCCTTTTCAAATTTTATTTTGAGACACACCCTTGCTAAATCCTCCTGCCTCAGTCTCTGGAATAGCTGGGATTACAGTCATGCATCATTGCACCCAATACATGTATTCTTTCTTAAATAAAGTATCTAACTACATCCCACTACAGCCATGAATGAGACAAAAGGGTTCCAAGCTTCATTGAGCTTACACTGTAGAATGCACTTTGTATTAACCTATTATGTTCTACATTTCATGCC
Source organism: Glis glis (assembly GCA_004027185.1). Classification (NCBI taxonomy): domain Eukaryota; kingdom Metazoa; phylum Chordata; class Mammalia; order Rodentia; family Gliridae; genus Glis; species Glis glis. Next base: position 113,679 of record PVJS01000756.1, read on the forward strand.
TTATTTACAAGCCCTCATGGACTCTAAAGCCATTAAAAACATCACAATCAGGGAGAGCAATCTCAGAGATTGCAACCACTGGAAAAAATCTTAGAGAACATATGTTACAATTCCATTTCAGCCCCATTTTGAGAGATGTGCCTCAGCTTGCTTTTGGCCTTTCAGGTTTTAGCAGCAGAGTCTAGCGAGAACTCAAGCTGATTTGCTGCTCTTTGTCTCATATGTGTTTGTCAGTAAAACCTTTGGGGGAAGGAGCCCACAGGGACAATCACAAAGTATTAATCTCTTACAGAGGAAAAGAAGTAACTTTTCTTTTAGGAGATGTGAAACTTAAATTTTCTAGTAAGAGCCGAATAAGAGAACTTATGGTTTTTTGTGTGAGGTACTGGGGATTGAACCCAGGAGCATTCGACCTCCAAGCTAGCACTTTTTTGTTTTTGTTTTTGAAACAGGGCCTTACTATGTGGCTGAGGCTGTCCTCGAACCTGAGATCCTCCTGTCTCAGCCTCCCAAGTGCTGGGATTACAGACATGTGCCACTATGCCCGGCTGGACTTGTGCTTTAATAACAAGCATGAGACTAAATAGTCGCAGCATTACTAAAGAATACAAAACATGAATTCTTTTTATACATGTATAAAATCACTTATTTTTAAAACCTAAAATAAGACATTAAATGCATAAAGAGGAACCAGACCTTATTTATGTTCATAGTTCATAACTTAGTATAATGTCTGGTCCTCCGCAGATATCAAATTAGTTTTGCTGGATTAATAAATGGGTATGTTATTACTCTCCCCAAGCTTGACAGCTCTGACAGCAGTAGAGAATGAATAAAAACAGCGAGAAGCTAGGGGCATAAACATCAACACACGTAAATTTACTTTCATTTTCTCTTTGTTTCTCTATCACAATGTGCAAGTGCATGCACACACACACACTTCAGCCCACTCCCATCTGTGTCAATCCTAAATGTTTTTCCTTTTCATGTGTTCCTCTGAATTCTATGGTAGAGGCTTTTTGGCTCAGTGCTATGGGAACCATTAGTTTAGATGGTTAATCAGAAAAGTTCAAGTGAGAAATTCTTTTAAAAAAAAAGCTATTCCTTAAATATATAAATACAGTTTAAACATAATGTATACTTACCTGGAAATTTTTTCTTACATAAATCATATCCGTACTGCATCCTCTCTGGTTTCCGGTTTTGGAGGACTTAAAATACTCTTGAGTATTCTGGGTATACTGACTACAATACCATTTGTATTTTGATAATTTTGCCCCGAATCTTTTACAGTTGTTTCTCTCATACCTAATTCAACAGTGTATTTTTTTTTAAAAGCCAGTGTATTTGGGGGGAGCAATTTACCTTTATCTAGTTTTCCTAAGGCTACATCTTTTTTCATAAAACAACTTTTTTAACAGCTATATAAAAATGGATGTTAAAAATTTAATTAGATGACATAATCACAAAGACAAGCCAAAGTGCTACACATAGGTTTGGTAAGCACAGATGTCAAATGCTGGGGGCGGAAGTGTGGCTGGCGGAGACGGCAGCCTCTCAACCTAGAGTATCCGGCTGCCGGGCCACTGGCTGCGCAGAGGGACACAGCGCACCGGCAACTTGGTGTGTTGGTGAAGGTCTTGGAAGCGTGCTTTACATAAAGTGCCCTTTCCACACCATGTTCACTCCTGAAGCACATTTAGCTTTTGCATAAATCTACCATAGAAGCCCCTAAACCTATATTTTCAAATATAATCACATATTGATTATTATTGAGATATAATTCATACACCATAGAATTCATCCATTTAAAATATAATGAAATGGTTCTTAGTACTTCCACAGAATTGTGCAACCATTATTACAACCACACACTGGCTTTTCAAGAACACGCTATCTGAACTCTTAAGGATGAAGCTATTCCTAAACCATGGGAACAATTGGAGGTTTACAAAGGGAGAGTAAAGCACTGAACAAAGAAGCAAGTCACTCATACACATAATCTAATTTTCACCCCTACTTCTCCAGTTACACATCCTTAAAGGTACCTCTTGAATTCCCACGAGAAGTTAATAGATTTTGCTATCTTTAGACCTAAAATGATCCCCACAGCCACAATTCTGGGATATATCATACTTGGTACTTGCAAAGAAATGAGATTTTGTTGCATACATTTTGGGTTGTAAGAAATGTAAACAGTCTCCTTCCTCCCACTCACTCCCGCTAACTCTTTTCTTTTAACTAAGAAATTCAGGGGCCGGTGACTAGTCTACTCCCTAGAGATAGAAATGACTATGGATTCATCACATTCCTTCTGCTTGAGTAAAGACTTCGCATTTTATGTTAAATTTGAGACAATAACTAGAGATCGTCAACATCATTGAAAAAGAAATATAGAGGTTACCACAAAGATGCCCCCTGGGAGAACACTGGATCCCTTTGAAGTTTCGGGACTAGTGGACATGAAAAGCAGATGTTGGAAACACTCAAACCACACTACAGGTGAAATGTGAAGCCTGTTTGATTTGAGGTGTTGCCTTCTTTAATTCTGCCTGTGCATCTGCCAGAGCATACCTGTAAAGGGGGCAAGAAGGGAACCCACCCTACACTTTCAGAGATACGCAGTCTTCCTCCATTTGTAAAATCTTTCAGATTTGCTCCTTTTAATTCCTTTCTTTTTTTTTATGTTTTTATTGGTGCATTGTAGTCTCACTTCACAATGAGTATCAGTTTGGTGTTAACATACATGCACACAGCTCTTGGTGTCCCTCCCCCCCC